>JAHWFO010027233.1:4739380-4819301 GCA_023313115.1 Rhysida immarginata
GAACGAGACATCCACTGTGAAATCATTGACAAATGATTTTAACTAAGGCCATTCCCAACGCATATCTAACAGAATCAATACAACTGAAAGATTCTGGTGATGGTGGTTGTCATAGTATGGAGCTTCTGCTAGTATAAAACTGGTCCTTTCTTGTTCATAGAAGTCGGATGCGTGCCACGGACTACCTGAACAATGTTGCCGACTAACAAGGGAATCCCTCGAACATGTATGTCACAGATTTCCACCAAATTGAAATATGTTGCTCAATTGAAGCTACAATAGATGCTTGCAAAATAAGAGAGTGCGAAATTTTGTTTCTTTCAAAATAAACCACGAAAACGAAAAAATTTGAGCAAACATAGTCATACAAGGACTCCATTGTTAAAGCGATGTATTAATGCGCTTAACGGAACTTCTTTCTTCCACTACTCACAGCAATAAGCACGAATCCACTTCACATGAAATAGACAGCAGCAGATGGCAATTGAATGGCTTCTCAAGTTTCTAAACAAACTTAGTTTATAAAAATAGATTATTACAATTAGCTAATCGCCTTCCAGTACAAAATGTCTATTTTTAATTTTTAAATGTGGCCAGTCTCCTTTTAATGGGGAAAATCGTAAAATTAATAAAAACAAAAAAATAAATAATAAATAAAGTCACCAATCTTGAAAAAGGATGAAGAAACTTGTGAGATGGAAGAAAACTCAAAGGATGTAGTCTATTGAAGATGTTGTTGATAGCAGAAATAAACCCAGTCTATTGAGAATGTAGATGAAGTCTTGTGAAGATAATGTTGATAGTGGAAAACGATAATCTTGAAGGAAGTGTTGGTTTTGAAATACAGATGAAATTTTGAAGAGGGTGATCTAAATATTTGGGATAAAATTTATATAAAACGTTTTCGAAAATATTTCTCATCATCAGTAGGATAAAACATTTTTGAATGGTGAAAACAGTTGAAATAAGAATCTAACAATTGATATAAAGATGATGAAGCTAAGTTGGTTGTAATTGTTGGTTATGATTGTTGGCTATTGTATACTAGGTTAATTGTTGTTTAAAAGTAGTGTCCATTTATTGTTTATCTCTATTGATGGCTTGGCTAAATTTTTGTTATTTGTAATGATATTTATTGTTTCTTTAATTAATCTTTTTTTATAATTTTCTTCTTTTCCAATGATTTTTGTGTTATTCCAATCTGGTGTGTGGTTTTCTTTGATACAATGATTTTCTAAATGGTTGTTTTTGTCTTTGTGGCGAAGTGCTCTTTCATGTTCTTTTAATCTTATTTCTAATTTTATATAAATTTTATCCCAAATATTTGGATCACCCTCTTCAAAATTTCATCTGTATTTCAAAACCAACACTTCCTTCAAGATTATCGTTTTCCACTATCAACATTATCTTCAAAAGACTTCATCTACATCCTCAATAGACTGGGTTTATTTCTGCTATCAACAACATCTTCAATAGACTCATCCTTTGAGTTTTCTTCCATCTCACAAGTTTCTTCATCGTTTTTCAAGATTGGTGACTTTATTTATTATTTATTTTTTTGTTTTTATTAATTTTACGATTTTCCCCATTAAAAGGAGACTGACCACATTTAAATTTAAAATTAATCATTTAAACTCCTTAGATCAATAACAAAATGTCTATAGTAATTAATAACCATTTTCTTAATTTATTATTTCATTTTATTAAGTAATTCGGTAATCAAACACGGGGCTGGCTTCATGTGCAACGTCGAGTAATACGTTGCGTTTGTGAGGGGGGTATGTATCGCGGTGCTTTATAATTTTAAATAAAAATAGTATTCATGGATGCCTGCCTCATCTTATAAATTATTTCGAGACGAATAATTGTACAGCAAAATGAAGGTTTTGTACTTAATAACAGTGCTCTAACTGCAATTCTTTGGCGATCGCCGCTAACAAGTTTGCTTCCCCTCTTTCCGCCATGTTTGTTGAACTCTGCGCACTTCCGGAGCGCTTCACTGCCGCGCAACACTATCGCTTCCACGGTGTGCTTGCGCGCAAAAAAAAAAGGCTATGTGGTTCATCCTGCAATGCTGCATTTTTATCCTGTCACAGCTTCATGGACGTCAATGCTAGGGTTCATCGCGCATAGTTGGTTCAGCAGTGGTTCAACGAGCACAAAGATGACTTCCGTCATTTACGCTAGCGGTCCCAGACCCAAGATCTCAGCACGCATGAATATTTGGGAGATGTTGGAACAACCTAGCCGACAGCAAGCTCATCTTCCTGCAAATATACACTGAACGACCAATTTATTAGAGACACCCCGCTAATAGCGTGTTGCGAGAACTGCCTGATACGTGCTGGCATGGATTCAAGGTGTTGAAACCGTTGCGGAGGAATAGCAGCCCAGGCTGACATCACAGCGTCCCGTAATTGGTGCAGGTTGGACGGTAGTGTGGGAAGGCGTCGGATGGTTCTCTCTACTTCAACCTATAAATGCTCGATCGGGTTGAGATCGGACGACCGAGCTGGCAACTGAAGCAGGTGGAAGTCCATGTCATGTTCCTCGAACCAGTCCAAGACTATTCGAGCACGGTGAAAGGGAGCATTGTCCTGCTGAAACTGTCCGTCACCACCAGGGAACACAGTCATCATGAACGGGTGCACCTGAGCGGCAACAATGTTCAGTTAGTGTGTCGCATTCAGGGATGTGTCTACGGATATCAGAGGACCCAGTGTGTCCCAGGAGAAGACCCCCAGACAGCACTCCTCTTCCACCCGCCTGTACGGTTGTCTGCTGACAGGATGGGTCCCTGGCGTCGTGCTGTCTGCGCCAGATGCGCAGTCTGCCATCGGTATGATGAAGTAGGAACCGCGATTCATCGGACCAGGCGACCTTCTTCCACTCATCCAGTGTCCAGTGGCGATGCCTGTGTGCCTTAGCAGGCGCGCTTTCCTATTTTGCGGTGACAGCGACAGTACCCGTACTGGCCGCCTGCTGTTAAACCCATCTTGGTGCAAGGTGCGCCGCACCGCGTGCTCCGAAATGGGTTGGGATGCTCCCTCATTGAACTGCGCTGCAATTTGTTGGGCTGTTCCCGTCCTGTTGCTGTGGATGATTCGTGCCAGTCGCCGTTGGCCTCGTTCATCCATGGCCCTATTTCGTCCGGAGTTGTGTTTGTTGGAGGTTGTTTTTTGGCATAACTGCCATTCACGGAATACCCTTGACACTGTTGCACGGGAAAACCCGAGGAGGTTCGCGGTTTGCGAAATGCTCAACTGCGCCCGTCGAGCTCCAACGATCATGCCTTGTTCAAAGTCGGTCAAATCCTTGGATTTACTCATATTCAGTCCACTTCTGCTGCTGACTGCAACTTGTGATCCAATGCATCCCTTTTAAACACCGCTTCGGCCTGTTGCATTGTTTGGGTGTCATTGGGAGGCCGATCCATTTTCCGTAAGAGGTGTCTCTAATAAATTGCTCGTTCAGTGTATGAGAAGGAATGGATGAATGCCTGTTTTTCCATTAGCTTTACAATTGCTTCAACTCTTTGACTCTATGCCAACCCGATGCCAACTATTAAATAGATATTTTAATTGAATTTGCATGTTCATCGTTTAAGAAAATTTCCTCATGTTACTTTTCCAACCATGGAGTTCAACATTGTAGCGTAACTCAAATCGTGGACTATTTATCAATGGAAAACTGTAATATGTCCGGTGAATCAAAGCCGGATTTAAACAGGTCTTTACGGACTTCAATCAAATAGCCTCCTATTTCAAAAAATAGTAACAATTTAAATTAAAAAGCTATTGGTTAGCCCAGGACCTCCAAAGTTAACAGTCCGGCCCCGCGGTAAATCAAACTTTACATAGTTCCCAACCACTGGACAGATTTACTAGCTTACGATCAATTTCTATTTAATTATGAAAAGTAGGAAAGAAAATTCCGCAGCCTGGATTCGAACCAGGAACCTTTGGCGCAGACCGCCAACCAATTGCGCCATTGCCGCAAGTAGTTCCAGTAAGCTAACTTCAAAATCTGAAACAAAAAATTGTGTACACTGGCGGAAAAGAGATGCTGTCGTTTTCAACTTTTATATTTTATATTGGACTATTATTTTAATAACAAAATTTTAATATTTTATTCTTCAAATTAAATTAGTAAATTTTAAAAATTTCATTCCTAAAATTTGATTGGAAATTTTTAGTATTTTTATATAAAACATTACCAATTAAAAAATATTAAAATTTTTCCATTGAAATAATTAAAAATAAAATATTAAAAATTTATCAATAAAAATTACAATTTTTTACTAAAAATAATGCATATAACACAAAACAGTACAAAAAATAGACAAATTATAAAAGAAAATCATAATTAAAGTTCACTTTCTCTGTTGATACTGTCTTTTTCTTCCTGGTAGATCAGGTTTTGTCACTACCCTAACTCACTCTGTTCCTTGTGCAATATCTTTGAGCCTTAACAAAAGAAAATAGGTTATTGCATCAGGTAAACTGTGGGGTCGGTTGGCAATAAACAGACTTTAGAAGAAGCAAACATTGAAAAGCCTAAAATATATTTTAGAATGAGAGAAATTATTTACTACAATAGTTTATCTATCAGACTGAGGACCAGTAGTAAAAGCTCACTCAAGTTTCTTAAGCGTCTGCTTAAAATGTTGGTTATCCAGAAAGTCAGTAATTTATTTTGTTAAGGTGCGCACATGCCCATACTTGCTAACTGCACTGCATTTTCACTTGAATGAGGTAATTTAAATCCACAACATAATTTTACTATCAAGGGAAAGAAATACATTAAAAAAAAAAATCTCGTCTATGTTTATTAAAATTTGAGATGAAAGCTTTACCATATCGATTGTCATCGCCCGTCGTTCTTGTGGCCGTTGTTGCATTCATAAATAGAAAACGAAGATTGGAGGGATTTACCAATAAAGTTTCCTGAGGGGGGAAACAAGTGGCGCGAACCTAATCTGATTAGCTTCCCCAATTTCGGCTGTGTTATGAATAAACGAACAAGAGATGGCGCTCTTCATTCTCTCGCCGTCGCTTGCCTCGGCCATTCTGCCGCGTGCCTGCCTCCCTCTTCGGCCGTGTTCTTGTCACTCTCCCGCGCTTGTTTGGCCCTCCTCCCGCTCCGTTTTCTACATCCTTATGACAGACTAGGACGTGAACAGCAGTTGTAAATAAACGATGAAAGAGCGCTAACATCTTTTTGCCATTAAGTTCCTTTTAATAACAATAAAAAAATCGCCCAACATTACTTTTCCAGGCGGCGTTTCTTCTTTATAAATACGAGCCTTTGTTATTTATGTCCAGCAATAAATAGTGAAAACGATGAAAAGAAAATCTTCAGAGGCCTTGACCCTTGACATCTATCACGATGCCATTATGATTAGGCCATTAATTAACCTTTAAACTGTTAATGACGTTCCAGTGGGAACAGTTACCATATTGGGAAGGAAATTTACATTCTAAATTATCACCAAAATTGGGTCGTTACAGATTTCACTTTGACGTACGACTTGCTTACAGGATCTCAAAAAATTGAAGATTTAACAGTACAGCGACATTCTTAGTTTCATGATTATACATTATAAGTGATAATAAATCGAAATGTACCCTAAAATATAAGGTCATTCAAGAAGAATTAAAAATTACTTTATTAAGATATTATACAAATCCTGTTAAGTAGTGGATGGGCATTATGCAACACTACTAAGTGAATCTAAAAGCTTAAACTTGTTTTCAAAGAACAGATCGAAGAAAGGCAACAACAATGGAAAATTCAAGAACTTGTTAAGAGGAGGTCATACTTAAGTGGGGGTCCTCACTTTGCATCGCCCTATTTTGCGCTGATTGTGCACGGATGGTAAGCTAGTTGCATAGCAAATGGACTAGAAGACGAGGTCTAACGATTGGTTGCTGGGGTCACTAGGTTTCACACCTTTTCAGTTTCTTTCTTTAGGGGTTGTTTTGAAGTCAGATATCGACCAAACCTAGCTAAGTGCCATTGAGGCTTGAAGGGAAAAACCTCACGGCTGAATAAAAGCAAAAAAAAGAAGAAACAACCTAACAGATTCACAAACATGAATCGATAGAAATTTGCACCTGTTTAAAGGAGTCGTGACGATTCTGAAACTTCTTGAGATCTTAAAAACCATTTTTTAACCAGCGTTTCACATTTATAGGGATTTATGGAAAACTGACACATTTCCGCTAAATATAACTTCTGAGACGGATCTATAAATGTGGTTAATGTACTTAGAGAAAATAAAATAAAAGTTCATCTACTGTAAATACGATATAACATTTGCTATGACATGTGTCAATAGCATCCATTGAAGTACAGTGGTTCAGCTGCGTCAACAGAGCAGTTTCAGCATGAAAGGAAAGAGAATTTGAAGATCAATAAGGAGCAGAGATGATGACAAATATTACTGTTTATGAAGTAATAAAGGGCAACCGCAGAATGGATACCCCACGCTTTATTTTCAAAGAATCTTTAACCTCTTTAGTTGCTCATGAAATATTATATTTTGAGCTCGCAAACAATAACTTTGTATTAACCCAAACTGAATTTACATAGACAATCGCGCCTACTAGGACTCGAACCGATATCTGGTCATTGCTCAGCTACATACTGTGATAGACAATAATATTGCTATATTATAAGAGATTACTATTTCAGATGAAGAAGGCCGTTGTTTGAAAAAGCTGAAACCCGAGCTCGCTATGAGATGTGCTTTAAATCAGCATTTCCAAAGGGATCGTTATGCACACTTTGCTTATCACAGATTTGATGGTAATGCAACGTTAGTGAAGAGAGGAAAATGGCGTTCACGCACCAGTTAATGCAAACGCCATAAAAGCTACCGCCAGAAGTTAATAACCACTCTCTTGAGAACAAATCTGGAATGAGAAATTCGGTTCATAGCTTAAGTTTACGATTTATAATATATATATTTTATAACATTTCTATTTTGAAAAAATGAATTTGCTTTAGGAATTAATAGGAGCAGAAACAAGAAGTGATATATCCTTTAAGAATGTGTGTGTGCAAATTTAAAATTTTAGATTTCGCTAACTCTTAGAGAATTAAGGATATTCGGTATATTTCTATTTATGATATGTCAAGTAATGAATCGTTCTTTTTATTGTACTTCTTAACGAGATTTATAGAAGCCTTACTATACAAGAAATTTTTGACGACTAGTTTCGACATTTATTCCCGCTTTTTTCAAGTCTTGTAAGGCCTGTATAAATCTTATATTCATGAGTTATGACAAGATTAACGAGAAATGGTCAGTCTTTATGCTTAAAGTGGGCTGAAATTGACGGAGGGGGAGGGGAGGGTAGATGCGAGCTTAATTTGATAGAAAATTTATGGAACAAAGCGAAAAACCCATCCATAATAGGTTGAAACAGAACCCATCGAATAGAATACTATTCAAAATACTTACCGATTTTAATTTTTTTTTATTGCTAGGTCACATTTTATAAAAAAAAAAGAATTATATCCATTTTAGTGATATTTTCATTTTTTACGAAATTGTTACTGTATAATCGTTCCAAACTTGTTTATATTCACTAAAAATAATGGAGAGGTCAATCACTTCGAAAGGAGAGACTGTTAACTGTGTAAGGTACTCCACCATCCTGGAAGAAAAATCGAATCAAGGATCTACATCATAGTCAATATTGCTTCATAAAATAATAAAAGAAAAACCGGGATCTGAAAGTGCAATATGATAGATTTTATTATAGCCGATGCGTTTCGGCACAAACACATCATCGTGGGTATAAGTCTACAAGCAGTGAAAACTCTTCATATCAATTTATAGCAATACCACTGCATCCCGCGGCGTCCTTTATTAACCATGTGGAAGGTAAAGGAAAACAACCACATTAATTATTCCTTCATTACCAGTAATGCTTTCTACTGGTGCAAAAAAACCTCCTAAACGGTGAGTTTTTCCCTGGCGTTTGTAGTGAAGCGTGTTGGCTGTAATAAAATCTATCATCGTGAACTTTCAGAAATGCACTTTCATTCGTTTTTCATCTGCACTTTCATTCGTGTCGTCTTTCGTGAACTTCTGTTTAAAGGTGTTGCGTACATTCTTCATGATAATTTGTGATTCAAAATCAGACCTCGTACCATCAGACAATGATTTTTTTTTAGCAAGGAATGGAAATGTTACAAACAGGAAGATAACACAATGAAGACGAGGTGAGGGTTGGTTGGTTGGTTTGGTATTAACGTCCTTTTCAACTGCTATGGTCATTTCAGGACGGCGTTATAGGGGCCGCAAATTTTGCCTCGCAAGGGTTCTTTAACGTGCAGCCGGCAAACGACTACACGGGACCAACGGCTTTACTTCCCTTCCGAAGGAAGTGCGTGATCTCAGGATTTCCCCCTGGAAAATCCTCGTCGTCTTCGGCCGGGGTCGAACCCGCGTACTCGGGCATCAGGGGCGATCACGCAACCTGCTGAGCCACCGAGGCCGATCGAGGTGAGGGAGGCGATGCGTTTCGGGCTCGACAACGATAAAAAACGTTCACTATTGGTATACAGAAGTTTACCAATAGGAAACGTGCATTGTAAAGCATGGCGACTATAAATACACTATCTACTCAAAAGTAATCGGTCACTTTCGATTTTTAGATGTTTTATCGAATATCTAGAAAACTACTTAATTATCCTGAAACTTCAGGGGTGTAATGAGCAGGTTACACCTCATAAATTTCAGAGAAAGGTTTGTCCCGAAGGCCAGCAACAAATTGAACAAAAAGAAATAATGTTTGGGATCGCCCTGTAAAAAAAAATGCTTGAAATGCTTTGTAGCTGTAGCATATGATTATGAGGCTTCTTTTACTTACCTGTGTTCATTTGGAAGAGAATAGCATGTATAGTCATGGTTTTTGTTTATAACATGCAGGGTTTTCAATCCCATGCAATGCGTTTTCTGGAAACTTGACAGACTACAGTAGAGACAACACCCTGCAATCAGAATAGAAAAATATTAAATACTTGATAAAACATGAGCATTTTTACTAAATAATGTTTAATGCGCATGCGCAAGCGTTACCAAAATGTCCTTGTCATAGTTTATTAGCCAAATGTATACGTAGATCTACTCTTATAAAAGCCCAAGCAAATATTGTGAAAATTCAGAAAGATATCGTCGATAGAATGAGTTGAATTTCAGTTGCTCTCAAAAATAAACAAAACGATAAGGGGTTTTCTCCGAATGTTTATTTTTGGATCGAACACCAGTATGAACTTCTTCTCCTTACGCTTGGGCTTTTTATAAGAGTAGCTGTATAAATCTGGCTAATAAATTATGCAAAGGACATTTTAGTAACGCTTGCGTATGCGCAGTTAAACATTATTTAGTAAAAATGCTCATATTTCATCAAATATTTAATATATTTATATGCTAATTGTAGGATGTTGTCACTACTGTAGTTTGTCGAGTTTCCTGAAAATGGCATTGCATTGAAAAGAAAGCATAGCAAAAAACTTACAAAAACATTTCGACTTTTTTAAAGAAACCCTTATATCTCATTGAATATACGTGCTATTCTCATACAAAAGAACACAGATAAGTAAAAGAAGCCTCATAATCGTGTGCTACAGGTACAACGCATTTCAAGCATTATTTTTTACAAGATGATCCTAAACATTAATTTTTGGTTCACTTTGTTGCTGGTCTCCTTCGGGGCAAAACCTTCGCTGAAATTTATGTGGTGTAACATACTGTTTGTGTAATGTAAAAATAGAATTACATTATGTTTGTTGTATTAAAATCCTTTTGAAGACAGATATATGTAACATTCAGTTTGATTAAATTAATGTAATGTAACATTAGAGAATTCACGTATATTCATATCAAGATTTAAAAAAAATCAACTTTAAATTTTAAAACCATTTACATTTTCTGTAGCATTAATTTCGGATAAATGTAAAAAACTAATCTATTAAATATTAAAATAATCTGTATTTAAATAATAAATAGGTTTATTCAGTATTTAGGTATACAGTCAAAATGTTTCAGTCAAAATGCGAGTGATACCAAGTTTATAGTTCTACATTATGTATATGATTTTAACGCTATATAGAATGTAGAGGCCACTATGTACTGTACAAAGTGTATTATAATAAAAGTTAATTTGTCGCAGTAAATAGCTAATCCAACCTTTTATATCATTTTCAAACTCACGCATATTTCTTTTCAGAAGCAAACAAAAGATTTGAAATTTGAAGAGTATACAGTGTGTTTCTGAACGGACTGTTTCAAGATATGTTCCGGGGACCAAAAAAGCAAAAAATGTCATATCAACATGGCGTCGAAAACTCTTCTTTCTAGAGTTATAGCGGTTGGAAGGTGACCTGTAGTAGAAGAGATAGGACAGTTCAAAGAACCGTCTGAAGAAACGTGTGCTCTCTTCAACATAGATTCGAAACGTTCTTGAAGCACCACTGCGGCTATTATCGGTCTGAATTGCCCAGTTGTCGGCATCCTGTTTCTCTCATTCTTATTTATCAATTACCTTACCATTTCGCTTGGTTACGTCTTTGTTGTTGCATGCCAAAATCAATGTTGGCAAATAGCTTTGAAATATTTTATCCCATGCTTTGACAAAAGCAACCATAAACTGTATGTGAAAGAAAATTGGCATTCTTTACAATATAAGTTGCCCACCATATATTCTCAATATGATTTAGGTCGGGACTGGCCAATCCAAAACTGTACTTAACGGGAATTAAGCAATATATTAAGCGGAAGTTATTTCTGTCAATGACAAAACACGTGGCAAACATTGGAATTCGAAGAAGAAAAAGGCAAGCTTACATACAAAGACTGATCTAGAGTCATATAGATATTTTTATAGATATAATAATTGGCAGCACTAGTCAACACACTTTTTGTACACAGATCGTGCTCTTAGGAATAATTTGTAAAATTCGAATCTGATCTAGATTTTTTCTATCACGTCACGTTTCCAAATTATGCACATAGAGGATGCAATGTTAAAGTATCTATATTTTGGGACCGCAAGGAAATTTTTCAGGCCACAAATTCTGAATAATTTAAAAATGTTTCATTGCAAACCAGAAATCTGTAACGGTGCTTGACAATTTTTGATGGCATATTTGAAAATAACGTGTTAATATATTGTAAATAAACGTGTTTTTTAAGGTATAAAATAAGTTGTAAAATGTTGACTAGTGCAATTAATAATTTGATAACAAATTAATTCAATGCTTATTAAACAAAAATTACAAAACAAGGAATCATTAACAGTAATACGAGCATTCGTTTGAATTTTGGAGAGCCGCAGCTTGCCAGTCCCTGATCTAGAGTGATATTTTCGAATGAAGAAAATTTCAATTAGGATGGCTCTGATGATTACTAACATTAATGGTATGAAGGATATTATAAAAGACATAAATCAAGAGACGTAAATCAAGGGGTTCTTTCATGATTTGGGGAGCATTTACTTTTCAATGAAAAGCTAAAATTGTGATATTTCTGGACTTCTAAACTCAACAAAGTATCAAAGGATTATTTCGATCATTTGCTACACTGCTATCATAAAGGATACGTTTTCCAACAAGATAATGCTTACATTCATATATCAAGAACAAAATATTGCAGTTATACGAATATTGAGAATGAATGGGCAAGTTATATTGTGGAGATCAATTATCTACCGCCAAACGCTTATGGATGCAATCATCAAAACATTGGATGTAATACCTCAAGATAATTTGCAAACATTGGTTTTTGGGCATGCAGCAACGTTGTATTGCTGCAATTAAGCGAAATGGTAAAGCAATTGATAAACAGAATGAGAGAAACATACATTTTTTTGCAAAATACATTCTATAGATTACTTTCGCATAAGACAAAATCCCAGTTTTCAACATTTTTTGCTGTTTAATTCATTAACAGATAAAATTATTAACAAAAAACGTTTTTAATAATTATAAGATAGAATTGGAAAAGGAGCCAAAAATTTAATTAATTTTCGTCCAACAGTTTCGACGTGAAAACCAAAAAAATTGTAGGCGCGTCTATACTTTCGCAACACTATATATTGCTATTCATTGATTTCTTCCTGAAGCAAATGTTCAAAATTATACCAGCAATCTAAAATGTAATTTGTTTTAAGTTAAAGAAATCTCGTGTTTCATAATATAACCTTGCTTGAGGAGATGATTTGATAAACAACGAACATAAATCTTGATTACACGAAGAATCTATAGAATTAACTGAAATAACCTTATTTTTTTGTCTTAATTTTCAGAACATAAATTATTTCAAAAATTGCCTGTTATACATTGTGATGTACAGATAACTCTCTATGTATCTCTTGATTTATGTCTCTTTAAACGGCAATGACGCCACATTGTGGCTGGCAACACAAAAGGAATCGATTCGAGTAACCGTTCTTCAAGTAGATGCTATCTCTAATCATATACATACGACCGTAATTAACAAACCCCGTTTGCATTCCCTCTTCATAACCCCCCTGTTCGACGAGAGAAAATTAATAAGTCTTTTGTGTTTATTATCCCTTCAGTCAAAGACGGATGGGCGGATTCAGTAGAGCAAGATTAACCTCAAATTAATTGCCTTAAACATTGACTAAAACAACAGTGCCGCAAGGAATGAGGCAATATGAGCGCAAAATTGCCTTCGTTAATTTAAAAGAAAAAATTCTTACAATCAGGGTGTCTTTTCCTCCATAATTTTTTTATTCCATTTTTCATTTTGATAGAAATCATAGTTTGGAATGGAAGCATTGATTATTAAAAGAGCCGTAAAAGGGCTCGCATTAAGTGTAAGTTAAGAATTTTGCGTTGAATATTTTTTTTTCTGCATTTTGGCGAAATGTATGTTTAAATGAGGGGAAATTATTGAATATTGAAATCAATCCTCAGGCGTTTTCACTTAGTGGATGCTTTATTTTCTTTGTCTTCTCCCTTGTTGAATGTAAAAAAAAAATCTTTGCCAATAAAGTGTTTCACTAAAGATAGGAAAGCATGACATGAAAGTGAAGGGTCTAAGATTTGTATGTATCAATCAAATTTAAAAAATTTTACAATATACGAGAATGAAATATGTGGAAACAACTCTTGGAAATAAATACACTGGATAATGGTAAATCCAAAGAAGCCTTAATATTAAAGAAAATGTATAGAACTAATTTTTTTTTTTTAAAAAAAAAAAAAAAAAAAAAGTAAATAAAACTTATAGAACTCTGCCATTTATTCTGCCCACAATATGAATCATCGACGGTGAAACTCAAACCAAAACCCGATAGCCAAACAGATCAATTGAAATTCTTTATTTGTTTCTCTTCGGTCTAAATGTCAATTGGAAAATTTCAATATAGTCGGGTGACATGGGTGAAGGGTAGAGGGGGAAATGCGACGCGTTTGACCCCCCAGTCGTCGCATGGGTGCAGAGGACACTAAATGATTTGTTATTCGGTCCACTGATTACCGAAGAGTCTATCCGCGCCATTGAGCATGTGCAATTCAATAAGGGAAGAAAGAAAAAGAAATGACGTCATTTAGTGAAGTCACGTGCTCACCCATTCGTCAGCCGTTATCTGGTCGTCCTGGTTACGATCAGCTGAGCGACACAAAGACGTCCAGATGTCCCTGAAGAGGGCGCTTGTCTCTTCGTACTTCTTACTCCCGGGAACCCAGCCGTTAAGAAGACAAATGTTCTAGAAACAGAAAGAATATTTGAAACGGATAACATTAGAAAACTGAACTGCCACATTTGAAATGCACGTTGCTCTCCAAATCTCTCGATTAACTGGCAAAGGAAAATAAAATTAAAAAAGTCATCTTTGGTAATTGGGAGAAAATTTTTAAAAAAAAAATTGCTTGAAAACAATAAAAAAAATACCAACAGAGTAAATAAAGCACACTATAATTTCGTTTTCTTTGTAATTAAAATTTTTGCTTGGAAAGCGATGTCTTGTTAATATGGAGCTGGTGCGACAAGTTGAGAGCCATTTTTATTTATAGTAAAATAAAATTAGGAAAGCTTTCATTGAAAATTCAAATATTGAATATTTATTTAGTAGACGCGGAATGTTATTTCTGGATGATTCTCAAATTTGAAAATGTTTGTTACACAATACTAAGTATACTATGCTCAATGATATTTTTTTGCAGGACTTTGCTAAAGAAAACCCTTATATAAATTTAATATGAAATTCAATGTAAATTTAAGCACTTAAGCGTAGAGCTGAATTTTAGAGGGGCAATTTCTTCGAAGCAAGTATTTTTATTTAAGCAAATAAGAAATACACGCGCTGTAGGCCTTAAATAAATACGACCGTTTCTAAGTTTACATCCCAATAAACGTAATTGGAAAATTTACATTAAAGCTCCTCTTCCAAATTAAACAGTAACTTCTAAGAATCTTAGATGAAAAAAAGTTTAAAAAGTTTCTTCGAAATTGCACACAGAAATTTCCATTTCTAGAATATTCGAAAAGAGTTTTACTTCTTAGTACCATGTTACTAATAACTGAGCAACCCAGTAAACAAGATGATTTCTTCTTAAAAATAACTCATAGAGAAGAAACAAATTGAATATGGTATACTCAATATAAAAAAATTGAGTACCATAAATTTTTATTTAGTACGTCAAAGAAATCTTTTTACATTGATAAATTTTCATGAAAATTCTTAAGAGCTCGCAGAGAAGAAAACTCCATCACTTGTTGTCTTTCCCCTTTTCTTTCTTTTTTTTTATACGAGAAACTTCGTGAACGTTGGAAGAATGTTGCCACAGCCAATTTCTCGACCTTCCTTACGTCAATCGATTTTGTGATCAACGATCAGTGAAAAGGAACCCGCAAAAAAAACCTTACCTCAAGATATTTATCGATATTGATTTCTGATTGGTTTGCGTTGACGACAATCTTCTCTTCCATTATCTTAGGTTAATTCTATTTTTAAGACACCTCCTATATTTTAAGTTAAACAAACAAAGAAAAAAAAAAAGACTGATGGTTTTAAGAATTATTTGAAAGGTCGGTTTATATCACTATTTAATGGTTTTTGACACAGCTTTAGATAAGAGCTCCTTTGACATCTCATTAAAATCATCTTTTTTTTTATTACTGGAAAAAAATGATTGAAGATGCTGAGATTCTCTCTCATAGGATATATGTTTGAAAAAGGCAAGGGAAAAATCTATATATGCGCATATTTATTTTGAATTATTTTTGGAAAGAAAATTTAATAATATTTTTATAATCTACATTGGAAAACAGAAATTATTTTTTCATGTAATGTTAACCTTTTTAAAGCGTACTGTTTCAGAAAGGAAATTTTCCATAAGCAAATAAAAAAGCTAACGCGGTTAAATAATTAATTTGCGAATTGAATTCAGCAATTTTAAGTGTTTACCATTTCAACAAAGTTTTTTAAAGTTTTTCATTTATTGCGTGAAATGTTTAAATGAAGAGTTTTTGTCAGAGATTTTATTATGTGATAATGGGACAGTGGGGAAATCTTTTGAACATGATAGCAAGAAGTCAGAAATACACGGTCTCATGTGTTAAATAACATTGCTCATTTTAAATAATATTAGCCATTTTCATCTCAAAACAGCATTACTTTCGAGATGGCGAAAACTATTTAAGGATTAGGGTGATAACTTGGGAGAACGTGATTTTTGGAATATCACCAAAGTGGCTCAGAAAATGATATATATTTTTCCCCTACAAAAATGGATTAAAATTACTCACAATATGGATTAAGTTGCAATAAGTTGCATTGTACTTATTATTTTATCGCATAATCCCCATCTACTAGAATGCCTTATGCCAGCGCGAAATGAGTGAATGCACACTTATCTGTATCTTGTCCTCTTTCACTCTTGTCACCTGCACAAGAAACATTTGTGGACGTTTTCTTTTACACAACAAAGAAAACAGTTACAGTGCAGTTTGTAACGCAATGCAATTCTGCACACCAACACGGAAAACTTTGGACGGAAAACGCTTGCAACCAAATTTGCAAGTGAAATTTCACTCTTCTATCTTTATTATTTGGACGAGAAATGAAAATATGGCACATTACTTTCTGAGCAATCGTTTGTAGTTGCTGTAGATGTTAAAAACTATAGTTTATCAAAACGTAGTTTTCGTTTGAATCTCTTACCAGGTAATAATTAAGAATTAAGAAATGTGAACGAGAGCAATATAAAATTATAAAAAAGTTGATTAAAAATCACGCTACAATTGTATGCTGTAGTGTGATATATTCGAACTATACTGGTGTTCATAAATTAAGGGATTTGCAGAATAGAACCCTTCCGTATATCCGATCAGCACCAAATTTGGTAAGGCTGTTCTCTAAGTCATGTAAACACAAATTCAATCATTAAAAACAAAAGGGGCAGCACCGCTACAGACGGAACAACATATAAAGTGCATGGACACCCTTGAGCAAAAACTTGTAGCTACCACCCCTCCAGTTTCGTAAACTATAGGCAACGTTTCGTATGCTGTGTGATCCTCTCGCAGAGAAACACACGCAGCACAACGTGCTAGCATGCTCAAAACCAGGATATCCAACAATGGTTGGGGGATGGCATGCCATTTCTGGACCAATGACGTTCTCAGGTTCTGTAGTGATCGCAGATACCGTACTTGTGCCACAACACGTCTTCCAAGAGCGTCCCATGCGTGTTCGATGGGGTTTAAGACCAGGGGCCCGTGCAGGCCATTCCAGGCGCCGGATGTTCTCATGTTCCGATGCGGACGGGCAGTATTGCCAATGTAGAGGAAATCTGGATGAGACGAACAAGTCGCAGGACACGATGCCGGTACATCTGGCTAGTTATGGCCCCTCTGTCAGATGAACTCGTAGAGGTGTACGGGAACCCGTCATGATGCCCGCACACATCATCACACAGCCGCCGCCACCGCCATAACGGTCATGTTCAATGATGTTCGCGGTGTCCCACGCTTTCTCCAAATGTGAAACGTCGAGAATCGGAGTCCAGTGCCCCCTGACAGCTCTCTAATAAAGTCCCTGGCTGTGCTTTGCTTGTTCCTACGGGCAGATAGAGCAAGATTTACTGGACAGAAAGCGTTACACAAAAGTGAGAAAGTCCGTATGGCATTGTTTATTACCGGCCTGAATACCAACGTGACATGGATTCTTACAGTTGCCGTATGATATTCTCACGGATATCTTGCCAATGAGTACCAGTTTATAATTCGTCGGCGTCTTAATTTTGTCTGAGCGTGGTAATTTTTGGATGACCCTGAATAAAGTGTTTTCGGGTGTTTCCATCCTGTCGGAACCGTATCCACAGTCTTGAAATGACGCAAGTTGACACGTTCAGTGCCCAAGACACTTCAACCTGGAACTGGCTTGCTTCCAGTCGTCCAATTATTCGTCCTCTCATTTCACTCTCTAAATGGACACGATGATCCATTAGCAACAATTATCGAATGTTCAATTGCCAATGAAAGTTAAAGAACACGTTCTTTATGGCATGTGCACTATGACCTGATGGTCGTAAGATCAATGAGGTAACTGTATTCCGTCGCCAATGGTGCTTCCACCTGTGTATTTAATGTATTCAATGATTCAGGACCTATATAATGGCCTTACCAAGTTTGGTGCTGATCAGACACCAGTATATAAAAGAATCTTTCAGTTAATTAAAAATATTTCGAGCTTGACATCTGTAATAGTTATTTTCATTTCCTATAAGTAGTTGGGTATCTTTCATTAACTTTCAATTACTCGCCATCCTATAGTATTCAAAGTACAGACAACCAAAGGAAATAATCCACACGAGTTTAATACTTAATATTACATTTCATGCTAATGTGTTGTTTTAATAGCTTTTTAAATTATAAATATTTAAATTTAATAATCTTAATAATGTTAACTCTAAATGTAATATTAAATTATTAAAAATAAATTAATATTGAAACGGTAAAACTTAGAGTAAAATTTAAGTGTGGATTATTTCCCTTTGACGACTGTACTTCTTTAATAACTCGAGTATAGCGACGTCGCAAAATGGTCAACATATTGTTAGGGAATTGTATTTAAATATTTATGGACAGCAGACGTAAGCGCGACAATTTCTTTATTGATGCAGAAGAGAAAGAAAGGTCGACTTTAATATAAAAAATACTGATTATTAAATTCATATTTCGCAGTACTTATCAATACATTTGTATAATTTATTTGAATAAATAAGTGATACCTTAGTGAGTGATAGGTTGATTGACTTATTACGATTTAAAAAAAAATTAAATCAAACTTCGGATAATTATAGTTGATGTGACCTAATTAAGCGGATTGACTGTAGTTAGGAGGTCTTTCAAAGAATATTTCAAATGACAGACTTCCTTATGCAGTGATACAGACTCAATAAAAACTGTGGGAACAGAAATCGGATGAAGCATTTGCAGACAGATTTCATGGATTATTGAGTATGAAAACTTATCATCGAAGAAGACGGCAAATTCTGACTCCGATCCTTATGAAAATCTAGAATCAAAAAACAAAGGCTTTGCTCTAGTGGCACGCACATGAGAACTTTTCATCATCGAGGGCAGGAACTGATGAGGGCATGTTTTCTGGATTCCACTGGAGAATCGTCAAATGTTAATCACTGACGATCAGTGGTTAGCTAATGGTCATTTTTTAATTAGAAATTAATTAATTAGATATTAGAAGTTAATTAGAAATATCAGCAAAAGTTTATAATAAAAACGGGAACCCTCTCAGCTGTAATTTTATTCGAGAAAAATTATGAACGATCCTGCAGGACTTAGCGTCTGATTAACTTATAACGCAAAAAGGTGATGGCCGATTAAAAGCAACGCTGGAAAGAAATCTCCCTCAAATTGTAAGGCAGATTGAGGAGTTGGAATTTGATTGTTCTCAATAAACCAAACAATGAGATTTATACGCTGTCCGACGAAAGATGAACTGAGCGTGTCCAATTAAATTTCCAATTTCTATTGTTTGCCATTGTTAATTCTATTTAGCAACAATTCCATTTAATTTACATATTTCAATAAAATTTAGAAGACACATTAACTGTCAATAATAAAGTTAGGATAAATTAAAATTCCATGTGGAAAAACTCAAAAAGAAACATTCCTGAGTTGGACGCAAGGCAAAAATAGAAATTCTATTAGCAATCGTCAAACTTAAGGAAATGAAAAAAAAATCCTACAAATCGACGACTAAGGATATGCAGGGAAAGCAAATTAGATTAGCCATTTTAAATTAACGGCTAATGGAGATGATATTAAAAGTGGGAAAGATGGTCTTTTTTCATACATATAATTAAAAAAACGTGGGTGGAGGATGTAATTTTATAGTAGATTAGATTTCAAGATGAATTATAGGAAAAGAAATAATGTTTGAAGTTTTCATTTCCGTTTTTAAGGATGATTGACTGCGAATTTGGTGCTCGGAGTGGCGAACGATTTCTGTCATTTCCAGACCGAGTGTCATCCGAGAATTAACATTCTATTCATATTTGATTAAAGTGTCGAGCGCTTAGGTAAAAGGATATAAGAAAGTAAAACTTAGAAATTTAAACAAAAAAGTGAAAAATGCATAAGATCAGAAATAAATGGACCTGAAGCCTTCTCGAATTATTTTTGACAAAAAGAAAAGGAACAATTTTTTTTAAATCTGAAAAGCAGGCTTTTGAGTTTTCATTGGAAATTTGGAAATTAAAAAGCAAAAAATTATTAGAAAGCACACGCGTATCTCACACGATAAGATACAGGGTGATTCAGTCAATTTCTGACCATTTCACTCGAATGACGTGCATTAGGGTTAAACAATTGAAAGAATATGATCGCCATATCGAATTTCTAAATAGTTGGAGTTTGTATTGTTGCAACGGCGCTGCATGAAAATCGTATTGTTGAAAAATGGCGCCCGCTTTATCAACAGAGCAGAAATGCAAGGTTGTCGAATGGTATTTCGAGAAAAAATCACCTGTAACAGTGTAAAGAAAGTTCCGGAAGGAGTATAAGTGTCGAGACGCACCAGGCAGGCAAGCAATCATGGATTTTATCAAGCAATTTCGTGCCACTGGATGTGTTAAAGGCAAGAAAAAAGGCGGGAGCGAAGCTCGTGTTCGAACGGCCGAAGTTGTCGAAAATGTTCGCACAAGGTTGGTCGATTCCCCTACCAAAAAATCTGTTCGCCGCCTATCCATTGAAGAAGGGCTGTCGTATACCACGACGTGGCGAATTTTGAGAAAGGATTTACACCTGTTCCCGTATAAGATCCATGTTTATCAGGAGTTAACAGACACTGGAAGACAGAAGCGACAACAATTTGCGATAGAGTTTGGAGCAGAAATGGAAGCCAATCAGGACATTGTGGACAACCTGTGGATGTTAGATGAGGCCTTCTTCCATCTGTCAGGTGACGTTAATAAACACATCGTTCGTTTTTGGGGTTCCCAGCACCCTCATGAGATCCATAAGTCACCTCTTCATCCACGAAAGGTTATGGCTTGGTGCGCGATTTCCAAAAGAGGCATCATTGGTCCGTTCTTTTTTGAGGGCACCGTAACGTCACAGGCTTACCTTAACATGTTGGAAAGCTGCGAAGGAGGCGTATACCGCTTCGACATCAATGGTTTCAACAGGATGGGGCTAGGCCTCACACAACTAATGAAGTGCTAGACTTTCTCAATCAGAAATTCGGAAATCGTGTCATTTCAAACAGGTTTCCAGATCGATTCGGGGGTGGCTTTCTTTGGCCCCCTACGAGTACTGACCTAAACCCATGTGATTTTTATCTCTGGGGGTTCCTTAAAGACAGTGTGTCCACTACAGCACCAAGAACCCTAGACCAGCTGCGACAAAGCATCGTCGACTGCTGCACCCTTGTGGATGCAGAAATCCTGGATAGAGTTATGAACAACTTCACCATTCGGCTGCGAGCAGTTCAAAACGTTCGTAGTGGCCACATTGAGCATATCATCAAGACTTTTCCACGGGAATAAAAACTCCGAACTGCCTAAAATGTCATACTGAAATGCTAAGTTTGTAAACATTAATGGGTCAATAAATCATAGTACTGAAATGGTCAGAAATTGACTGAATCACCCTGTAACAGAGGTCAGCGAACACTTTCTATATACCAAAGTATTTTTAAGAAATCTCATTTTGTTATTACGATGACAATAGACATTTTGCAGGAATACGTAGTGAGAAAACGAAGATTAAGAATTTTTATACTCGGCGCTTAATTAAATGTAAATAATTTTTAAAATTAGCGAAATAAAGGCGTAATCAAATCTAAATCGAATTTAAAATAACATTTATTTTTTTTTCAATTAAGAACTTACTCTGAATTCGAGGATTTTCGGCATGCAAAGCAGCTTAGCCGTATGCAAATGAGACGGTGTTTAGCGCCACCAAAGCGGAAGACGTGGAACGCCGGGAATTTCTTTTCGATTCTGTGAACCCATCAAGGCGTAAATAGGAGAAGCTGATTAATTATCTGAACCATATTTGTGGAGACAACAAATGAGTGGCCTTTTTGCCGCCAATTTTAATTCCTTTCTCCGTTCATTACACACTATTGAAAACTAATTTGGAAGGCGATTCATCTTTTGTCGGAGCACAGAAAAAAAAAAAAAGACAGGGGGACAAAAAACATTCCCTGAAATGTGAAAAGGACTCGCTCAAATTTAAAGGTTTTAGAGAACAAGAGATTAAACAAAAGCAATTAGAGGCAATCATTTAATTATTTCAAATATTATGGCAAAAGTACGTTGCTCTATCAGCTGATTTGATTAAATGTATTACCGAGAAGTGATTCACAAACTCCAAAAAAAGTCTCTCGTAATGGTTTCTAAAGAGTACGGGAACAAATCTTTTTTAGTCGCTTCTGTCTCATTGCAATAAGGAAAACATTACCATAAAAATGTGAAATATTGCTAAAGAGTAATTATCATAGATTAATTGTTTAGAAACCCTCTAAAATTCGGACGCGTCAGCATCGATCTTTGCAGTTATGCAGTAGAAGACGATTTACTTGCAAGTTTTCAAACGAATAAAATAGCATTGATATTTTTATTAAATTAAGTATAATTATAGTTTTGTTGAACATCGTAGTAGAAAATAAAAGACGTTTAAGTGTCGAAAATTATATATATTCAGAGTTTATTTCAAAACATTGGACTTCATATACACGATTTCCATTTTCAATTAGGTACTCAGAAGAGGCGTTTAGTATAACATCTTGCATTCAAGAAACTGGTAGGTGCTTTTAAATGTATATTTATATTAAAATATAGGGAAAGAGTAAATTTCCGGTAACTGGATTCGAGCTAGAGACTCGTGGTCCCTGGTTCGAATCCAGGTCGCGGAATTTTTCTTTTCCTTTGTCATCTACAGGGTGGACATAGTCTTTAGTGCTGGGCGATTATCATTTTTTGAATATGATAATCAATTTAAGAATTACTCGATTAATAATCGATTTTAGTAAAAATTTCTTTTTTTTTTTTGGTATTAGCATGTTAGCTGTCAAATTAGCATTAAAATTACCACTTTTGTCTACATTTACAAGTTATTCGTTATAACTACTTTTGTTGTAATGAGTTATCATTGTCCCAGAGTTAGTTGGCATAAGGAAACACCAATGAAAATAGTAATTTGGAGTAATCTTTAAGCATTACAAAGCAATATATCTGAGTTTTTAGTCAGTAAACTTTTCTTAGAGTACATAAAATATTTATTTTAATTTATTAAAAAATACTGTATAAGCACATATATTTAATTGACACGGAAAAATTGGCTCATTTAAAGTGTACAACTTTATTTGTTAAATTTCCACAGTGTATTCCCTTATTATAAATTTTAAGCGATCAGTAATTTTTCGTAACCCACGGAAGACATTACAAGTAGTTTTTCACCACGTTTGGGATCCAAACTGTTTCTTTTCTTTGTGATTGTTGCTCCGGCTTTGGAAAACAATCTTTCCGATGGAACGGATGTGGCTGGTGGAATAAGGTATTTCAGAGAGATGTTTGATACAGCTGGCGAAAAAGCTGCAATTCTTTTAGCCATTTCTTTTCTTTATTGTGTAAAAGCCGTAAAATATTAAAAAAAGAAGAAAATCGGTTTGGTTAAAAGCTGAAGCTCGACCAACAAACGAATAAAAATTTTTCGGCTTTTTTTATGTTATTAATCGACGGTAATCGAAGTCTAAATTTATCGATTACTCGAGTTTAAACGATTAATCGCCCAGCACTTACTTGATAAAGAAAATTAATAAAGAAAAAACTATATCAGATTGATTCATACAGTTATTTTAGTTATTTTGTATTATGATCTCCTTCTTAAAAAGGTTTTGGTGCCCCAGCACATAGGGGATTATTAGTTTGTGAATTTCTCGAATCAACATTTCCCAACCCTTGGTTTAGAAGAGATGGCCCTAATGCATGGCCCCCACGCTCTACGAACATAACATCCTTAGACTTTTTCCTGTGAGGACATGTTAAGGATAAAGTGTTTGTTACACCGGTCTCCGATATGACCACATTAAAGGCAAGAATAACGGATGGGATATTGACGGTAAAAGAAAACATGCTGGCCAATATGTGGCGAGAAATTGAACATCGTCTAGGTGTTCTCAGGGCTACGAAAGGCGCGCATGTTGAAGTATACTAACGATGTGAGGAAAAAACTTTTTGAGACGAAGATCATAATACAAAAAAACAAACAAAAAACAAACAAACAAAAACATATGTAACTCTCTGACAGTTTTTTTTATAAGTTTCTTTGACAGGTAAAATCTTTATGTTCCTCCTGTATATTTAACTATATTATCTTGAAGTATAACTTCAGTATTTCCATAATCACATTATATTGTCGGTATTACATTTATAGAAGGTGTAATTTTTTTCATATACTATATTTAGTAGGATACGAAAAAGCGTTGATTTATTATTTACGAAATGTAGTGTGTATCCATTTTGGACAAGCAAATTGCATATCTTAACCGGCGGGTATATATGAATTCTGTGTACGAGGGGCGGTCATAAAGTCATTACAATCAACATGAAAGAACGATCGCTTTTGAAAATGTATGGTGCCACTGGGAAGCGACATCCTTCGAGTGCTGGAGGATACAAAGCGGCGTTTGATGCAAAATTTCTAAACGCCGCCAGAGCGTCGAAAACAACATGGCGTAGCCCGTCGGAAAATTGGAGATGTGAGCCGTGAGAAGGTTCCTGCATTTGAAGGGGAACAACGCATTCATCCATAATGACAAGCCCGAAAGAAAAGCACTCCATACCGTTACGGAGTTTTTGCTTCATAATGTACTTGAAAATTATCGTTTGCCAGGATGTCATAAACGCAAACACGCCTACTACATTCGAAAAGTAAAAAGTGAGACACTCCATCTCAAAGAAGTCTTCCAGTCGTCTTCAGTCCAGAAGTGACGGCACGCACTAGTTTAACAAATTGTAAGTTGGAAACTTTATTTATTGCCTCGTTTTTCAACATAATGCCACGGTCCCAACATGCATTCGTTTCACTTCACGGTCAGTTTAAATGCTGATTTCTCTAGGAACTTTTTTAGCGGACCGAACAGCTGGTAGTCACTTGGGTGCTAGGTCCGAGCTGTAAGGACGGGGGGTGTTATAGGATTCCATTATCAGCCTGAATATAACCAAGAAAGCATGGTGAGAAAAAAAAACCATCACCAATGAAAAAAAAAAATCAAGGCCGCGAAAGTGCTCGTAAGGTATAACGATGTTTTGAGATAGGCATGGCGTTATCCTATGTGATTTCCTTTCCAAAGGCAAGAAATATAAACGTACTGTGCGTCATGAAAACGAATGTCCGAAGGTGGTTTCGCAATCAGCATAAAAATTTTTTTAACATGTGTATACAGAAACTGGTTACTCGTTGATTTCGCTGCATAAACAAATGTGGATAGTTAAGATACTAAATGTGCCGCCAAAATACATTAGTATCGTGTAAAGTGTCCTTATTTGGGTGTGCCATTGCTTAGGGTTTAATGGACGCTTTCTACATCCAATGACATTAATTCTTCTGAGATTTCTTAACTTCACTGCTTCCATCTCCATGACATTACGACATAATATCCAAATATCCAGAGAGGCTAAGATATTTTGTTCACTGAAAAAGGGATTGCCCTTATTGGATATCATTACAAGGCTCTTTTTAACAAACTGGGGATGCAGCTGAGCTACATAACTAATGCATGTTATGCTGTATAGTGCAGGTTTCCTAAAATTCCAGATATCTGTGTGATTCACACCATGAAGTTTCGCTAATTTTGAGGTTTCAAGATCGAAACCTATAAAGAGTTTAAACATTTAATACATTTTAAATAACGTGCAGACTGAAGTAACTTTACATAATTTTTAACGACTTATATGACTTCGCTGTCGGACTCTAATGCAATGCTCGAAGCTATTCGCGAATCGAATTTTTCATGCTTCAGAAAATACATGTACTTTTATTAAGCACACATTTTTTTTCTATCTGTTTTGTAAAGCACAACTCAGATTTTTTTTATGGAAACTGACGTCTAAATTGTTTAAAGGAACTTACCTCCGCAAACATTTTTAGTTTGCTAAAAGAACTCCCTGCATTCCCCAATTTGTTAAAAAGAGATAAACGTGTTTAATCAAAAAGAAGATAACGGAAAGACAACACCTGACATCTTCCTTTGGGGCTACTTTAAGAATAGAGTTTACGCCAAACGCCCAGACATTGGACGATTTGAAATTTGAAGTATTTCATAACAAAATAGATCAATGGTATCTTCAATGCAATCTTCCAAAGCGTGGCTGATAACATGCGGCGATGTGTTCAGTTGTGTCTAGAGCAGGAGGGAGGAATTTTCAGCATTTACTATAGAGCATAACCTCTCAAATATACTCTACATTTGAGGTATTACAAATTGTGGTTAGCATCAATCTTGTTGAAATAAACAAAGAAAGAACTATGTTAGTTTTATTTGAATCACCCTGTATGACCATGATATTTTGTGACACATTTCTCTGTGAATGAATGGTGGTACCTTGAAGCAATATGACGGGTCCCGCGAGACAAAAATAAACTCGGCGGTATCTTCTCCAATGCTTGGGGGAGGGGGGGGGGGGGATGCAACATCATAAAGAGTAATAATTCAGAATATGTAGAGCTACATTAATGTAAATTATATTTCTCACATAATTAGGGTTAAATAAATAAAACAGAAAATTAAACGATAATTTAATATCTTAAATTTATGAAACTTTCAATTTGATATAAGCATCGGCTACTGAGTTCTAGATGGACATAGGCTACAATGCTCAGGTGTTGCTGTGCTGGATTTTGCTGCAGACAATGACGTCATATTATTGCCCTACTTGGACCGATCTATCTTTAAGTCACTGTGGCAGCGATTGGATCCATGCTCATCCAGGCTGAAAATCACCTGACTTCAGCTTGAAATCACCTGATTTGGATCTCTGCTGAGCGCTGCTTGAAATAACGCAGCCACTCTTGGAAATGGAACTGATAGATTTTCTGCAGCGAGATTCATGTCTGCGATCCAAATCAAATCCAGACCATGTACAGTATTTACCATTTCGGACAATGCAGAAGAGAATTCATCTAATGCTCACAATGGGAACCAAGATTGTAACGGTCTAAACAAGAACCGTTAGTACCTTCCTCAGCGAGCAAAGACTCATCATTCGAAGAAATAAGCTCCATTCCAACACTCTCGAAACTAAAGTGGAAGAAAGAAACAAACAGCTGAAGTCTAAAGAACGACGGAGAAGAGAGAAATGTTGAGAGGGAAGAAGAGGCTTTCACCAATAAAGAAACGAAAAAATGAGCCAACATCAAAGGAAACGGAAATCATTATAATCATCATCCTCTGTTGAGATGGTGGTGGAAACCATTTCTCTTTATAATTGTCGCTTCATCTTAACTTATGTTAAATGTATTTGTTTATAATGCTTATTAAATATTAGTTGCGTTCACCTCGTTTTTCCTTAAAAAGTAAACTTCAAACTTTGTGGCATCTTTCCCGCATATACGAGATCCTACCCAAAATTTCCCGAAATTGTTCTATTCTGACCGAACCGTAAGAAGTACGAAGTTTTTCCGATAGATGGTGTTAGGGGTACGTCTCAGCTGAAATTGTGCAAAGCGGTGTCATCCTATGTCCACGTGATTTTGAGTTTGAGCTATTTTTGTCACTCTTTGTGTTGGTCGTGTTGCGATTCTTGATATTAAAGCTGAAGAAAACTGCGGCTGAAAACCTACAGACTATTGAAGGAGGCTTTTGGTGAACAAACTTTAGGCCAAACACAAACATTTGAGTGGTTTAAGCGTTTCACAGATGGTCGCCAGTCCGTATGTTACAGCGAAAGGAACCTCGCTGTAATAAAACGAGGACGTTTTGGCGGCAGAGATCTCTCGAAGGGAATGACGAAAAAGGTCTAGATAGATAGAACTAGAACTTTAATGACGAAGACAAGAAGGCGGGAGATTCGATTAGGACGAGGTGGAGAAGGAGAGGTAGACGACGAAACACAGCGAGAAGGTGGAAAGAACGTGAGCCGAACATGGACGACCGCTCTGCTGGCGATATTCAAGCAGAGACAATTTATGGAGTCGTGCGCTTCGACGACTCGATCGTAAGAGCACGACGATAGCTTCGGCGAGTTCTTCCAGCCACGAGCGAACAGCGGAGACCGTTACGGGCGAGCGAAGTGAGAACGAGGCGGAGAAAGCCGACGAGAAGGTTTCGTTCCAGCGGAATGGCGAACGGGTAGTCGTAGTTAACGACGAAGCGTCAAGGATTCTTCCTCCTATGCCGGCACTAACGGTCAGCCATATTACGTGCCTTGAGCTTAGATTCTGGTAGGAGAATCTTCTGTTAGAAGATACTACATATGTTTGCTATTTGGAGTTCAGTCGCTGGCTGGGTACTTTTCCACGAGGACTGCATGCTTACACGAGAAGCCGAGTGGGTCGCTTCTATTGTAGACGTTAATTTCGTGTAAGCAGTCGTATTTTTTCCGTACGAGAGGTATCGCTAGATTTTTATGTGTGCGAGTGTCTTATCAAATTAAACACTGGATTAACCAGCATCCGAATTAACCAAATTTTGGAAATTACGGTGGAGTTACATTCTAGTGAGATAATTTTTATCTGCAAGCCGAGAGGCCGTGAATTCTGGACGTAATTTCTTCTGTCTTCTGAACGAGCAAAGTTTAAGTTTCCATTTTCCAATAGTGGTTAGCTTAATGGTCATTTGTTGCTCTAGTCGAACTGGCTAAGACTCAAATATTAGAATACAGTGTTATCTAATTTTGGACTCAGTGAAATTAAGTTCATGTTGGGTTTTTTTTTTTCTCTTTCCGACACCAATAATTGTTTTGTTCCATTTTAGGGAATATTTATTGTAAGGAGCTGTTGTAAAGATTTGTCGGATATATTTAGAGAGAACTTAATTAATAAGAACTGAGAAGTTTCATTTATCAAGAACTGTGGCTTTACCTATTTCGGACTTAGAGATATTTTATTTTGCTTTAAGAATTGAAGTGCCAATCTTACTGATAACGTAATCTTGAAGCTAGAATATTTAAAGGTGTTTTATTATATTACTTTGCCTTTTGGTGGATTATTAATTCTGATGTAGAGATTTTCAATTCTCACTCTATTATGAAATTCTAGTTTTTGTAATAGTTTACGTAATAGAGCTTTATTGAACGTCCTATATTTAATTAATTGCTATTGTGTCTAAATTAAGGAAGTTATTCAAAGTGATTCTCAATATTTATACGAGGTCTGTTCAAAAAATACGTAGACTGTTTGAATTGCGCCGGCCCTGTTGGTCCCAATCAAAATCGCTTGGTGTCGCTATCTTCTGACAGATCCGCTGATTACAAGGCAGTTTTTTGATTGCAAATATCAGTATTGGTTGATTAGCTACGCGGTTGCTTGTGAAGTGTGTTTTTTTCGTTTGGCGGATTTTTAGAATGAGTGACTTGAACGAGCAAAGAGTTGCTGTGAAATTTTGTGTTAAACTCGGAAAAACTCTGATCATGTAACGAGATTTTGACCGAAAAATTGAAGATGCACCGCGTTGCTGCGAAGTTTTTGGCCCATTCAGCCCTCAGAACTCGAGAGTTTTTGGCCAAACACTCGATCACTGTTCTTCCTCACCCATCCTACTCACCTGACCTCGCTCCTTGTGACATCTTGAGACGATTCCCGACATAAAGGCAAATGCGACGAAGGCGCTGAAGGACATCACAAAAGAAGCGTTCCAGGACTGTTTCCAAAAGTGGAAACACCGTTGGGATAAGTGTGTGCATCGGGGAGGAGAGTACTTTGAAGGGGACCCAGATGTGCAACTTCTGAATAAAGTATATTTTGTTTTATGACGTCAGTCTACGTATTTTTTGAACAGACCTCGTAAGTGTTTATGCTGCCGTATTTATCTAGTAGTGTTAAGCTCAATTTTCGAGTATCCAATTCCTATTTTTCCAATTAGCAAATATACTTTGCTTTGTAGTAGAAGTATCAAAACCTTACGTATTGTGTATTACTTACCTTTTTTATTCATACCATAAGTACTGTGGTTTCTTTTCAAGGTAAAGACGTAATTAGTCCAACTGGTTATTATTGTAATCAAAGTTTGATTATTCTATTATTTTATTTTCACAATATTTTATTAAAATTAGTATTTTGTAGGCAAACTAAATGTTGGCTAATCAGTGTCATTATTCTTGTTTTGCTTCAGCACATTAATTCCACTGCGCTACAGAAATGCACGTGACACAGCGAAAGACGACAAGCATTCTGGTCGACCGTCAACAAGCACAACTCCGGAAATGATCACGAAAGTGCGTGACGTGTAACGATATGAAATGAGTAGACAGGGAGGAAGATCACTCATGAGCTGCTTTCAGCGCCACCAACGCGTCCTGTCGGCCATTGCTTTGGTTGGCAAAAAATGGCCTTCATCGTATGTTTACGCTTGAAGTTTGCGTAGACAAACAGTAAAAGTCAATGCCGATTTCTTGTCTTGCTTTAAATTGTAGTAATAGATATATTAAAGGTTCACCACTGACCTTTCACAGGTGTGTTTTTATCTTTCTGCGTCTTAGAATGTTTTGCTCATGTAAAAATCCTGGTCATCTTTTATATCGTGGTTGTTGATACATAAAAGATGTCGATATTCAACCATGTTACCGTCGTTTCAGTGATACCAGAATGATTGTTTAGAGGTTTTTATGAAATTATATACCGCATTTATTAAAGAGCATCTAAATTTGGGAGAGGTCGCTTAAGAAATTGCAGATTACAAGCACGATGTTGGTGGGGGGGGGGGGTGCTTTCTCAGCTGGTGACAAAGCGGATATATAGTAATGGCGCTTTGGATGGCGATGTTGTTCTGCCAACCACAGTAATGGCGCCTACACCAACAATAGAGATTAGTTCCACGTTTCGCACTGACGCGGTGCGACAGGGATGGTACTCAATGGAACATGGTTGCGCGCATGCGTTTCTTTTGGTGCAACAAAATACTGATAGCATGCAGGCCAGCTAACACCACCGTGAAGATTTATAACGAAATGTCAGTGTTTGCTCTCAATGAAATGTTTTAATGAAATCTCAAAGTGAATATAGAAACCATTCATTGTTGTTATTATTATTATTATTATTATTATTATTATTATTATTATTATTATTATTATTATATCAAGGTTCCATTTAGCACTTATGCTAAGTACTTATTATTATTATTATTATTATTATTATTATTATTATTATTATTATTATTTTAAAAATTATAATTATTAAAATTATTTTATTCGAGACCTTTGTCCAAATTTAATAAATAAATAAATAAATAAATAAATAAATAAATAAATAATTTTTTAATAATATATTCCTATGATATGTTATAAATAATTCTTGATTGAAACTTTATTTTTTTTGTAATTTTTTTTGTAATCAAAATATCCGTTTTTCTGAGTTATAATTTTTAAAATTTTCTATCAAAATATAATTGTCAAAGTAATTTTTATATTTATATCAAAAACTTATATGTAATAGTTTCTATTTTATTAAATTATTTTATGCGGTCAGGCATTATAAATATTTATAAACCGAAAATTTTATTTTAATTATATAATTAATATCTCAAAAAAAATCAACAAAATGATATAAAAAAACGTCAAATTACAGTTTAAGTAGGTAGGTAAGAAAAAAAAATTCAGTTGGGGGAACGAACACATAGATCTCAACTGAAAATTAAAAAATAAATTTTAAAAAAAAAACTAAAAAGAAAATTTTTTTTCATTTCATTAGCATTAAATAAAAAACTAAATACTCTTTTATTGTTCTATTCTCTTCTGCTGTTTTTAAAATTAAATGTACCCCAATATTCCGAAGCCCCATAAGGGCTTGTATGGAAAAATGAGGGCCTATAGACAAACATACACGTACTAATTATTTTATGAAATGATGGGAAATTAATAACAAAATACATAAAACAAACTAAAATACACAGACACATTTAAATCGTCAAAAATTACAAACAGTAAGATCTCTTCCTAGAACTTAATATATACGAGGTGCATTCAAGTTCTAAGGCCTCCGATTTTTTTTCTAATTAACTACTCACCCGAAATCGATGAAACTGGCGTTACTTCTCGACGTAATCGCCCTGCAGACGTACACATTTTTCACAACGCTGACGCCATGATTCCATGGCAGCGGCGAAGGCTTCTTTAGGAGTCTGTTTTGACCACTGGAAAATCGCTGAGGCAATAGCAGCACGGCTGGTGAATGTGCGGCCACGGAGAGTGTCTTTCATTGTTGGAAAAAGCCAAAAGTCACTAGGAGCCAGATCAGGTGAGTAGGGAGCATGAGGAATCACTTGAAAGTTGTTATCACGAAGAAACTGTTGCGTAACATTAGCTCGATGTGCGGGTGCGTTGTCTTGGTGAAACAGCACACGCGCAGCCCTTCCCGGATGTTTTTGTTGCAGTGCAGGAAGGAATTTGTTCTTCAAAACATTTTCGTAGGATGCACCTGTTACCGTGGTGCCCTTTGGAACGCAATGGGTAAGGATTACGCCCTCGCTGTCCCAGAACATGGACACCATCATTTTTTCAGCACTGGCAGTTACCCGAAATTTTTTTGGTGGCGGTGAATCTGTGTGCTTCCATTGAGCTGACTGGCGCTTTGTTTCTGGATTGAAAAATGGTATCCACGTCTCATCCATTGTCACAACCGACGAAAAGAAAGTCCCATTCATGCTGTCGTTGCTCATCAACATTGCTTGGCAACATGCCACACGGGCAGCCTTGTGGTCGTCCGTCAGCATTCGTGGCACCCACCTGGATGACACTTTTCGCATTTTCAGGTCGTCATGCAGGATTGTGTGCACAGAACCCACACAAATGCCAACTCTGGAGGCGATCTGTTCAACAGTCATTCGGCGATCCCCCAAAACAATTCTCTCCACTTTCTCGATCATGTCGTCAGACCGGCTTGTGCGAGCCCGAGGTTGTTTCAGTTTGTTGTCACACGATGTTCTGCCTTCATTAAACTGTCGCACCCAAGAACGCACTTTCGACACATTCATAACTCCATCACCACATGTCTCCTTCAACTGTCGATGAATTTCAATTGGTTTCACACCACGCAAATTCAGAAAACGAATGATTGCACGCTGTTCAGGTAAGGAAAACGTCGCCATTTTAAGTATCTAAAACAGTTCTCATTCTCGCCGCTGGCGGTAAAATTCCATCTGCCATACGGTGCTGCCATCTCTGGGATGTATTGACAATGAACGCGGCCTCATTTTAAAACAATGCGCATGTTTCTATCTCTTTCCAATCCGGAGAAAAAAAATCGGAGGCCTTAGAACTTGAATGCACCTCGTATTATAAATTATCGATACAAAAGACTAATATATACATACAAGAAATTTTTATTTAGTAAAAATTAAGTGATAATAATTCATAAATATTTAATAATAATTACCTACAAAAATAATATTGGTATATAAAGAAAAATTTTTTTTCTTGAATGTTCTTATATCCAAATCTGAGTTTACATTACACTCAAATTATTTTTTGCGTTCTTCCAATATAAAAAACTTGATTTAATCAAATTAAAGGATGTTAACTTAAGTATCCATTCTGGTATATTATTAAATAGGTTTGGGATAAAGAATTGTCTTTCTCGTTTTCCATAATTAATGAAAATAAGAGGTATATCAAATTTTATGCTTTTTCGTAACGAGTATTCTTGTTTCCTGCGTTTTAGGCAGTTTTTCGAAAAGTAATTTTGAGTAAATACTATATATTCAAATAATGTTTCAATTTTTAGGATTTTTAATTCTTTATATTGATACTCTATTGGATATTCATGTAATTTAGTGAAATATGTTATTTGTTTAATGATTTTATTTTGTATCTTAATAATATCTTTAAAGTCTATTCCAAATTTATATATAAAAAATCCATAACGAATTCGTGATTCGAATAAAGAGTTATAAATCATTTTTCTAATGTGGATAGGACAATAAGGACTAACATGGTATATTAAAATTAAACCTTACGTAACAATAATTTTAGAGAGGAAATATGTGAATGCCAATTTAATTGAGCATCAAAATTCATTCCAAGGTATTTAAAATTAATAACATCGTTTATTTTAGGACAGATACATTCGGAAGCTCTATCACACCCAAAAGAAACGCATGCGCACAAACATGTTCCATTGAGTACCATCCCTGTCGCACCGCGCCAGTCTTTTCGCCGCCTTCAAATTGCCCCAAAGATGGCGGCCACATAAGCGATCTACTCATTTCATATTTAGTGACGTGATCCGAGAGGACCGAAGGCAGACAATCCACGATGTTTGTGATCGCCTTGGACTGTCATACGGGATGTTTTGAGACGATTGAGGGAAAACGTGAGGCGCAAAAGGCCAGAGATGTGGAAGAAGAAAGACTGGCTGCTCTATCACCACAATGCTCCGGCGCACACATCGCTCGCTGTGAGAGACTTCCTCAACAAAAACAACATGACCGCTGTCCCCTGGCACCCTGCGATTTCTACCTCTTTCGAAAATTGAAATTGGGGTTAAAACGGCGGAGATTTGACTCTATTGAAGTGATTCAAGAAGAATCGCAGCAGATGTTAAACATGCTCCAACCTGAGGACTTCCAGGAGTGCTTCCAGAAATGGGAACATCGCTGGAAGCGATATATAGATGCCCAAGGAGACTACTTTGAAGGGGACGAAGATTAAAAGATCGGGTAAGTTTCGTATTTTATAGAGGTACATTTCGGAAAATTTTGGATAGCACCTCGTACATTCCACTTTCGTTGCATTTAGTACAGGATCATTTTTGTATGTTTCATATTTACTGGCGGATGTAGAAGAAAAGAAGGACGAGACACAAGAATGCATTAATATTTTTAACGTTTTTGATGTATAAACCGTCCAATAGAACAAGAAAATTATACATCTAATTTTGATAGAGGCAATGGAAGGTAGTGTGCTTGGATTTACAGAAAAGGCAAAAAACAGATTGTTCGTAAACACAATAGATTATAACCAAACACACCATACTTTCATTGCCTCTATCTCCTAAACGCCCGGATCAATTAAAAAAACAACAAGAATAAAACATTTCTCAAATGTTGTGCACAATTTGAAAAAAGGGGTTTCCATTGCACATTTCAAAGTTGACTTCCATATTCGAAAATGGCATCGGTTTTTATGGAAATAGAATACACATAAAAATCCATCACATATAAATACAATAATTCTTCCATTTAAAGTACTCTGTCAGATTTGTATTTTAGAAGTTGGCTAATAGTTCACTTTAGATGAGACACTCTGTATGTAGATCAAAAAGGGCTGAAGATGGCTATATAGCCGAAACCAGTATGCGGAATCCATATTATAATAAATGTTGTTAAGAGAAACCATCCATTAAATTCAATAAAACAAAAATCGTTACGTGTGGCGACTTCTGCCGACTTACCATTTTTCTGATGACACTTGTAAAAAAAATCTTAAGAGCTTTGAAACTAGCATTATGGAGTATAGAATTGTCGAAATAGTCTTGTTCGTTATAAATTAATGAACAAGCTAACTTTGATAAATTATTAATTAGTTTAGACACTGTTTAAAATTATAAGATGGGTGTTTGAATCTTAGTTACCTCTCGTGCTAAGCTAAAGTCCTTCCATTCAATGATCCCGTCTTTGTTCTGATCTGAAACAAAAAAGATAATTTTATTACAATTTGATTATATTATTACAACTTAATAACTGCATAGAGCTGTAATCCGCGCTGTTTTTAAGGTTATCTTAGATAATTATCTGAAAGGTTGCTTTAAATGCCTTTGACGTGCATTATTATATTTTATTAACCTTTGTCTCTGCTCAGCCAGACAAATTAAAAAAATGATAATAGTATAAAATAAAAATAAACATAAAAATGATAAGTGATATTAGAAAACTTAGAGAAAGGAAAACTTTGCGCAGAATTTAAAAGGTGATGTTAACTTTAAAAGGTGATGTTAACTTTGGGAACATACATTTTAAATTACACAGAAATGTTTTCAGTGCTGGCTTTAGATTTTACCCATTGACACTGCACTGAGAAGCCGCACTATTAGGCACATTACCTCCAAGAAAGGGATTAGTGCGTTGATGCAATCAATGTGACAGAAGTCTGATCGTTGCATTAGAATATGTAATAATCAGTCGTTCTGAATAATTTGTGTAAGTTAGCAGTAGAAGTTAGATGAACAAACGTAAGCGACTTCGAAGAAGGCATGATAGTTATTGCGAAGTGTACATGACCAAGCATATCCGAAACCGTCAACATCTTGGGTTTTCTCGTCAAGGGTTGCTAGAATGTATCGAGAATGGTAGGAGACATAAAAACGTTCAGCTAGAAGAAGGCTTATACTGTAGTGGAAAACAGATTCTCGTTAACAGGAACCTGCAAAAGATGAGATTATTGGTAAAATCAAACAGTCTTATAAAAATTCCCCAAATAGCAGCCACGTGTAATGAGGAAATGTCAAACAACGTTTCTGAACGTACAACTCGGCGGTCTTTGAGAAGGATAAGTATTCACAGGCGACGGCCCCTACGAATATAAACATAAGAATATTCGCTTCCGTCATCTTACTGTATGATCCGAGGAATCTCGATTCCTATTGAAACATGTGGATGGCAAAATCAATAGCAAGAAACGATGGACCATGTCAAGTGCAAAGAAGCCCTAACAAGGCAGGGGGAGTATTGATAGTGTAGGGAATGTTTTCTTGGCAACCTTATGTCCAGTAATCCCCATAACGCCACAGCGTTTCTGAATCTTGATGCCGACTAGGTTCAGCCATTCATGCTCACTGTTTACCCTTCAGGGCAAGGACATTTTCAATCGGATAATGCGCCATGCATATGACTAGTAAAAAATTGGATCAGTAAACATAACAATGAGTTTGGCCTTCTTCAAATCTGAATTCGATCGAGCGTCTGTGGGATGAGGTCGAAAGACCATCTACGCTCGAAACCAACAACCCTTCAATCTGACAAAGTTGTGTGCTGCCATCCTCGAGGAGTGGAGTAAAATATTCTTTTTTCTGAAAATTGGGAGGCGATGCCTTCGAAAAATTTGAGCAGTAATAGCGGCTCGTGGGGATCCAACATGACTTTAGATGGTGTGCTTAATAAATTGGCTGCTCAATATATATTTCTGTAGCATTGCAAGTTGGCCCACTTCCTTTCTCCTTTGTAGAGAGTTTCTTTTCTACAGGAATAAGCTTATATTCATGTTCTTAGTGAGTGTAATACATATCAGAATGTATACGATATTAGCATAGATCAGAAATAAGAAAAGTTACTTGTTCTAGTGAAAATTTTTCAATCTCAGTAATTAATCGAAAATTAAGTTTTATTTAATATTTAGATTCAATTATACCGGGTAATCCAAAAGTGTATTACATTTTATTTACATTGTTAACGACATTTTCAGTGTTTGCGCATGCCTCGTGATTCTTATGAAAGCATTGAATTGCTGGAAAGCAAACACTGAAAATGTCGTTAACAATGTAAAAAAAATGTAATACACTTTTAGATAACCCGTTATAATAATAGCGTCGGGGTTTTTTTAATTGTTTTTTCAGTTGTAAACATCATTTCTGAGATTACAGTTTGGATTGTGTAGCATTCAGCCCACATCACTTCATACAACGGATGATAACATTAGTTTCAAACACGTTTTCTTGGAGACCAAGGTTTTAAAAGAGCGAAGAAGGGAGATAAGGAAAGAAAGGAAGGGTATGGGATACTAGCATGAAAGAGCCTGGGGAACGTCTCTTTACCTAAAAGAGCCTGTAGAAAAGTGTATCTAAGTGAAAGCAATGATGCCACTCGTTTTCTTTTCTCTCTTTCTCTTTCGTTGCTGAGAAACTCATCCATGTGTTATCGAATCAGCCACGTGTAAATCTCAGGCATCGATTTATTGGCGCTCCGTTCGTAAACAGTGCCCAGTGTTTCTCCATAATGGAAGCGCTTGTACCGGGATTTAAAGAGGCACTCCGATCGGAAGCCAGCTTTCAAGGAAGGGCTCGTTTTAATAAATGTATTTCTTGTAATGGTAGCTCTTTAGCCATCGTTCCTCGGTAATTTATTGTGGGAGGGGAGAATAAATAAAGAGAGCGAGGAATGTAAGGGAGCCATATCCATTAAAGAAGACGCAAGAGAAGAGAAAGTTGGATATACAAAAATACATCTAAAGGAATTTCACCACGAAAAATTGCAAACTGGGAAGCGATAGATATTAATATATGTAGCATATCCTTAAACGATTCTGTATTAGAATCTAGTCTTATATTCAAAAACACTTCAAAGTATGAAGATGATGTGTTTACGGTAAATGATAGAAATTATTTTGCAATTTGTAATTAAGGTGTGAAGCATCTGAAAGGTAAAAACTGCCACTTTCCTGATGTGCTTATATCACTTTTAAGAACGTCATCCTATTCATCCACATAATTTTTACATATCTACATTAACATATTTTAGAAAAAGTCTTTTGGTAGGATTAAAATATGCTAAGTACAAACAGAATCGTGAAATGTTGTCTACGAGGTATAAACTGAATGATCATTTGAAACCGGACACTCCTAAAAGTTTTGTTTTACATAAAAACCATATGTTGAAAGAACTAATAAAAATTGCAACAGATATCATGAAAATGATTATTTATGGTATTCAGAGACCAACGGATCTTAACCAGATTGATCCGTGAAGAGCAAGATACTTCAACAGGGCAGCTACGGGAGAACCTCCAGCAAGCTGCGGGATCCACTGTCAGGACTTTGATGGGATCTCTAGGTTTAGTTAGGGTTGTTGCTCATAAGCCAAAGACCGACATTGCCAATAGGAAATGTTGCATACATGGTACAAGAAAACATTTTATTAGCAATGCAAGCCAATTATTGAATGAGGTGAACGGGGAACGTTGAGCCACGCTCACACTTTTGATAGTTCCTTATAAAATTCTTGCCACAAAGCCCGCACCGTTCCAGTTTGTCATTAAATAAGCCATAATTTCATTAGAACCAAATTAGATAAAATGGCTACATCGAATTTTGACGAAAAAAATATACTTAAGATATCAGTTTACTACTGCATGAAAATTTTAAACAAGTTATTTTAAAAGCGATTTCCTAACTGGCGTAAAACTTGGCTATGTATATGAAGCTTATGATTTACTATTGCAAAGGTGTCGATCACATAATGATTTTTGGTCAATCATCAGCATTTCATGCAAATTTTTGATTCAGAGCTGGTAGAGGAATCATCCTGCAAACTCCATGCAGAAAAATACTCATGCATATGATATATCCTATTTTATGGCCATGCATCTGGTTATGGTGCTAGCTCATTCTTCTTTCCAAGAATTTTAGTATTGGAGAAATAGGCATAGTCTAGTTACTGATTTATGCCACTGAAAAGTTTATAAAAATTCAGACTCTTACTGCAGAAACCCTGAATTCGTGTATTTTTTAATCCTTTTTATTTGCACTTTTTAACCCCCATTTTACCCAAAATTTGGTTTTTTCGAATGTAGTATTTAGAAAATGAAAAAGAGCTCTATCTTCTTACGTTTCTCATTTCCAATCGAATGATATGTTACATGCCGTATGTTACCATTTGAAAACGTTCATAGTTCTAAAGACCACATGACTGCTGCCCTCACAATCCGACCCCACGGGGACAATTGGGACCTAACTTCATATTAATGTAGATCTTGCCTAGAGAAATCTGCATACCGAATTTCATTCCTTTATATACTTATATACGATATAGATCAGGAGATCCCCTTTAACTCCACCCCCGTAACTCCGACCCCAGCGGGCCAATCAAGACTTTCAAAGTCAAAAACCGTAGGAAATATGAAAGGACAAACAGACAGACGGACATTGCAAAGTCAGTACGTAGCTTAATTCTTCCGCTAGTTAATAATTATATTGAAATGTGATCGAGCAGCAAAAATACAAGTATTCATGACGAAAGTAAGAGAAAACTGCATAAAAAATCGAATTCATGATGAACAGCTGAAGGATACGATAAAACCCTCATTGAACATCTTATGATTTATTCTTTAAAAAATCGAGCCAGAATTTGAGTTTATATGGATGAGATAATGGCAACCTTTCAGGGGGGGGGGAGACAGGCTCACTATGAAATACAAAGGTTGAGTCAAAAGTAGTGGCCGATCACCGCGCAAACTTTTTGAATGGGCACCAGACAGGAACCACTCATTGCTAATCTTCAAAGTAGAGTCCATCATGCTCGATGGTCTTCATCCAACGATCAGCCAGTTGGCGGATGCCCTCGCGAAACCACCTCTCCGGTTTCTGGGCGGAAAAGTCACGCACGGCGTCTTCAACCTCACTGACATCATCGAAGCGCCGTCCACGCAGGAAGTGCACCATGGACGAGATGGTAGTCGGAAGGTGCCAGGTAGGAGCTGTATGCTGGATGTGGCAGAACCACGATTTTTTTCCAGCAGTTGACGACACACCTTAACCCGTTGTTGTGCTTGCGTAGGCGTCAGATCGCGGGGCACAACTCGGCAGCTCCTGTTGACCTTTCCCATGTCGTGCAAATGTCGAACCACACTCTATTGTGATGTCCCGATGTCCGCCGCTAGTCCAGGGGTGGTGCTACCTGGGTTGGCTTCCGCTTGTTGCCGTAGGGCTGCGTCATCCACTTCTTTGAGTCTTCCGCTCCTTGGCGCATCTTCCAGGCCCATGTCTCCAGACAAAAAGCGGGAGAACCACCATCGTGCTGTCCGTTAATTGGTCACACCCTGACCTTCCACCCTGCCAATTTCGGCGGCTGCTGCTCGCGCACTGGTCCCCTTTTTCCAATAGTGACGAAGGAGCCCGCGTATCACCAATTTTTCTGCCATATTTTTACACTGGCTGACGCAGGTGGCACAATCTCTATGGCATTCAAATTCGTACTGACGTTTCTTCCCACTCTTTTTCTCTTAATAACTGCGATATACCCTTGTGGTAAATGGTCTTCGCCCAGAATTCCCGAGTCGGCCACTACTTTTGACTCAACCTCTGTATATAGGCTCAATATCAAAAACAAGCCTAAAAATAGAATTTAAAATTTTTGTTATCTTCCACAACTATATGAATAAAAGTATTGTGAATCTACAGGACATGATTGACTTCTGTGAAAATTAAGTTGCGGAAGCATGGAGCACTTATTGGTTTCACAATGTCCGTCTGTCTGTCTTTCCCTTTCATATTTCCTACATTTTTTCATGTAGAAAGTTGAAATTTCGAACTTTAGTTTACCATGGACATGCCCTCTTTCACTATTTAATTGGAAGAGAGTTAGAGGGGAACAACAGCTCTACCTGGTATTTAAGTATGTAAAGGAGTGAAATTCGGTATGCAAGATCTACTTATGAAGTTTGGGCCTAGGTGAACTTCTGCCCTCCCAAGAACTCTTTCAATGGTCCAAAAAGGTGATAGTCGCAAGGGGAGAGATCCGGGCTGTATGGAGAATGTGGTAAGATGTCCCATTTGAGTACCATCAGTGTGTCCATAGTCAGTTTGGTTGTAATTGTCCCAGTGGGGATCGGAGTTATGGGGCTTGCAGTCAATTGGTCTTTAGAGCTATAGCAACAGTAAGTCATTCGATCGGAAATGATGAGAAATTAAAGCAGAAAGAGCTCTTTTACAAATCTTAAATACTAAGTTCGAGAAAATCAATTTTTTGGTTAAAGAGTGCAGATAAAGGGATAAAAACAGATGATCTCAGAGCTTCCGATACTTTCCTGTACCTCCTCGGGGGGATTAATTTTTACAAGTTTGCAGTTAATTATCACTTTGAACCAAGCAGAACATTCATTTTCTGAGCACAGCACGAGAAAACAGAACCAAGTGTTCTGTGGTGTCACTGTTGTAAAATGCTTTGACAATAAACAACAGTAAGAAGATATAGTAAATAGAGAAGAAGCATATGGAAATTAAATGCCCTCAAATAATAAAATATTACAATATGCTATGGAAGTATAGGAGACTATTAGAATCGCGTCTATGGTACTTACGATTATTTGCACAGATGCTAGAGCACTAAATGAGTTCTATTAAATAAAATGTCATTTACTATTTAGATTTGTACAAATATATTTTATAAGATAAACCGCCATCAAGGCAATATATCTTCCAAGACACAATATTATTATAAAAAATTAATAGGATATAAAAATTGAGTTAATACAGAAGTGTTAAAAACGCCTTCCATCAATAAAATCTTTCATCTTTCAGTTTTTTTTTTTGCGTGTGCGACTTTATGGGTTATGAAACAGATTTTGAGTGTTCTTATAAAATTTTTAAATTTTCAGTTTTTTTTAATTTATTCAGAAATCGCTAAATTGCCCATTACAAAAGTCAATTGATTTTCAGCAGTCAATTATTCAAATATGTTTAAATCGAGACTGAAAATGCAATTTCTTCTTGCAATCTTTTTCCAAATAACTAGATGGCACTGCGGTTACCTTACCAATTGAAAACGCGAATTTTACGATGTGGGGTTTTCTTTTTCTTTGGCCCCCTCATTTAAAAACTATAAAACAAATAGCTTTTCCATGGTAGTTTTTTTTTGTCAAATCGTTTTGCTTCTAAAAACCCATCTTGCAATAATTTTTTTTCCTCTTCTTAGTATTCGAATCAATTTCAGCGAGAGAGGCAAAAAACAGGAGCGAGAAAGGCAGGGGAGAAGAGAAAAGAAAGATTTCATTCGCTTAAGAATTGAAAACGTTCATTCCATTGATTCCTATCGGCGACGATGGCAGCTGATGCTGGCTGTCTTGGACCTAATGCTTATCAAATCGAACAGGGGGCGACGAGATGTCAGAAGCGACGACCTCCTCAAGGCTCTCCCACTCTGGTTGACAGTCGTCGGCGAAGGGGACCGACGAGGAAAATATAGAATTTCTCTCTCTCTCTTCCCTCCATCTCCGCTTTTCTTCTCTCCCATAGGCTAAGAACAACCTCTAACCCTACGTCGAAAACCTAAATTTTTTTTATAGAATCTCAAGGAAGAAAAGACAGACGATAACGATTGCAACTGCCGAGTGGCAGTCGATGATAACCTTTGACCCGAATAGAACTGATTTTCTCTTTTTTTTTTTATTTCCATGAAAGATAAGTGATGGAGGCTGAAGTCGTTTCTTAAAAGACAGGTTCAAGACCGAATAGAAACTCCTTTTTTATTCAATATCAAAGACTAAAAGTCTAATGTAGTGTTATAAATGAATCTTGCTCAAGAATTAGGCGAAGTTGTTTAAAGCATACAAAACAAAACGTTTAATAAAAAAAATTTGCAACGGAGAAAACTAACTCGAAATAGTGGACTTTCTTTAACCGCTGCAGGTCCTTTTTGTTTGCGTTGGAATTAATTAAGACGCATACATTTATTATAATGCATTAATCGAATTAGAAATCGAGTATCCATTTTTAAAAATATTTTTACATGGCCTCTAATTTATATTTCATTCTAAAAGGATGTCCTTATAAGTTAAGAAAGCATTCTTGTGTTTTCATGGTTGTCTCTATCTTTCGTGTAGCCCTCTTCTCATTAGACCGAGTGCGTAATTAACAGAGATGCCTCTCGACATAAATTAACCCGACGACATGTAGCTGATATCGTTGAAGATAACACTAAAAAGAGAAAGAATGGTTCAATTTAAGGGCTCTTGGAAGTGATGAAGAGTTCGCGAATCTCTTAAAGCCTACTAAATTATTTTGAGAGGGGACAATTTTAGAACGGTTTACGGCTCATGTAATTATTCTTAACATCAGTAGTTTGCCTTATCACAAAAGAAAAACGTTAATTCTTAATCAAGGCTGCCGTCATTTCTTGTTTTCCGATATCTTGAACGGAAGACAGTAGAGGAACTGATCGTTTACGAAGATTTTCAAATATCTCTTAAGAGCTGGTGTTAGCGTTGGAACGGATTTTCCATTCTCCTTTTGAAGAAGAAGGGGGTCAATCACTAAGACTTACAGCAATATATATAAAAATAGCTTTCTTGTTTCGTCATTTTCAAAATTGCTGCGCCTTTATGCTGCCCTTAGAACTTTGAAAGTGTCTCTTGTCCACTTGGGTAACTTCTGCCTGTTTGTTTTAAACATATGGTGATAGTAAGGTGAATTGCCTTCATTGGAGTTTGTCGATAACTTGAACTTTATTCTAACCTGAAGGATGATATTAGCGGACTTAATGGATGCTCGCTCGTTCTTTTGCCAGGTGTTGTTCTCTGTGTTATTAAGGGATGTAATTTTATGCATTTGATGCAAGATTGATGCCTTATAAAGTTGAGTTGAACTTTAACGCCATTATTCTTAAAAACTATTTTGCGGGGAAAAGTCTTTGTTTTAAAAAGAAACAAGACCACTCATTCTGCAGTGAAATCAAGAAGCTTGCTATGATATTAATCGTAAAGTTCAAAAATACTTAAAAAACCTTTTTTGCTTTGCAATTATCCACATTACGTCTTGTATGAAGAGGACATTGTTGTTTTGGGACGAGCCAGTCCAGAGGGCCATAAGTCAAAGTGTGTGCCAGTCGTAATGTCATCTTCTTTGATGACAATCAAGCAATTTTGCCCCTTTTATTAAAAACATAAAATTATCAAAACATACATTATTTTCAGGTCATTTAAAAAGTTCTTGCGTATTTTCAGTGATACACTGGAACTCACATAATTTATAAAGATATTCAATTTATTCATCAAAATAACCCTCCTCACAATCAATAACAAGTCTCCAACGGGTAGGTAATTAATAAATTTTATGTTGTTTTTGAAGGTGAAAAAGTCTTACAACGCTTGACATGCGCATATGATTATTCAATAATCTAAATAAGTGATAATACGTGGGAGAGATGGGTACGGAGGATGAGGCAAAGCTTCCCATCTAAGCTGCATAATCTTTGAACGGGTCTGTAAAGCTGTGTGCGGTCTTGCATTGTTCTGTAGCAATAGGGAAGGGGTGCTTTGCGATTTACCAATGTATATAATAGGTAGTTGTTGGAGGAGTTTCTGATAATCCCGTTGAATCATATGAGAGAACACTTGTGCTATAATGGTTTGACTTTGCTCTAAGACTTCAAAGCATTCAGAGTAAGAAAACCGTCAGAACGGTATAGATCCTGCTTTGGGATCTTTCTAGGAGGTTCCCCTGGGGATAACCATTGGTAGAAGCGATGAATATGATTGCAGAGGACCCATTTTCATCGCATTTAAAGATTTGGTCCGGTAGTGGCTCTTTGTGATGACGTTGGACGGGGGGGGGCAAGTGGTCAAGTATTGCACTTTATTTCCTGCTGACAGAGCATGGGGTACCCTTTTATCCAATTTTTCCCAGTATGCAAAGATGGTTATGCACCGTTCCCTCTGTCACAGAGTTGACTAACTCACGACAAGTTTGGCGTGGATTAGCTGCAGTGCCTTCGGTTCATCTTCATTAATAAGAGGCGGTCGTCTAGAGCGGAGATTATCTTCAACGGATTCGTTTCCATCCCAGAATTTCGAAAACCAAAACTAAACTTTTCTTATTGAGAAGGCATCTTGAACATACGTTTGATATACATTTCGGCATATCTCAGTTGCAGTGTGACCCTGTTTGAAGTGAAGTGATCATCAGAGTCCTTCACTGTTACTTACGCCATTTAGCAGTTTCTATTCGTAATGAATACGGTTTTTAAGCATCACTATGGAACAAACAAAAAAAAAGAACAAACTTGCAAAAGCCTTTAAAAATTTGAGCACAAATGTTAAAAACATTAAATAAAGAGAACCTTTAAAAATTCCTAATCCTGTTCTATTTATCCATTCTAATGCAAAAAGTTTCAGGACAGAAGCTCGCCTTTACTGTTGCTCTTTCAAGAATTCAAATTTAAAAATTTTTTTTGTTACGGTTTGACACACCAAAAGATGGTTAGAAATATATAAATTAAATAAAATGTTTAAGCACTCTAAACCGCTCAGCCCCCTTCATTCTAAGACTTCTTAATATCAATCACGAACTCTTCTGACAGGTAGAATTAAAAATTAAAGCTTTTTTTTAAAGATTAACTATCACTCAAGCAACTCGATTGAAATCTCTTTAAACGGAAGGGATCAGTTTTTAAAGGTGGTGCTTCTTTTATTGAAAAATACACATGCTTTTTTTATTACTAAGTAATTATACTGTAAAAGTTATTATTATTTTCGGCGATGTTAAAGGCCTCGTTACTGAATTCACGAAGTCGGTCATTCCGTTGCTAGTTTTTTTTTGAATTTTTGATTTTAATTGGATAGAGCATCAAAAAGTAAGAAAAAGTTATAAAAGCCACACATGTCTTATCTATTCGAGAACATGGCCAAAATGGCGGTTAAAGTTAATCATTTTGGTCCTTCGATCCCGGAAAGATAGGCTATTAATTAGATTTTTAAATTAAATGCTTAAATTCTAAAGCCTAAATGCAAAATGCCATCGTCTAAAATCTAAAAGCAAAATGCTGCTGTTTTCATAAATCTTCTGAAATCTGTAGAAAGACGTCTGCGAGAACGTTTTAAAATCTTCTTCCCATGTAAAGGATGGAAGAGTCGCGCTCGGCGATCACGAAGGCACATTTCCCAAATTTCTGCATATGTTGCCTTTTTATCACGTTTTTGCATTTGTTTATGAATAAAAAAAATTGGATCAGTTGCTATTGGAATGCCCGAAGCTTTCAATTTAAACCAATGTTGTAACTCCCTACGAGAATTCTGCTTACATGGATTAATGGGAATTTTGGGAGTTCAGCTTTACAACTATTTACAATGCTCTTATTTCACTATTATACGATGACAAGCCAATAGGCATCCGCGCATGCGTTTTAATGTTTTGTGGGTTGGCGGTATTGCTTTGTTGGCTGGTATTTTTCTCGCCGATTGTGGAAAGTTTCAGCATCAACCGTTTCTGTGAGACAATACAATAGCTGCGCCACTCTTTGTTTGCACCAAGGAAGAACAGCATACCGTGATCAGTTTTTTGTTGTCTGAAGGTGTACGGTAAGCGGAAATACATAGAAGACTTTCAGTACAAATTAGGGGCAGTGGTTTCTAAATCATACATGGGCGTCCTATCGTTGCTGTCAGTAATGGATGTGGATGAGCGTTCTGCCTTTTCCTCGTTCTTCACGCTTGTTCGACCGTGTTGGAATTTCTCGATCCATTCTTATATACACTTTGCCATGGCAAAGCACTGCCCTTATATTGTGCGGAAAATCCTCGATAGGTTTCCTTTCTTGGTATATCTTCAGACCACAAAAAACGAATCATGGAACGCTGCTCATTCTAAGGCATGGGTCACACTGGCGTAAAACGCCATGTAAATACGCCGACGTAACGGCGTCGCCAAGCACGGCACCATGCTATTTACCGGAAGTGACATCACTGGCGTCGTTACGTCGGCGTATTTACGTGGCGTTTTACGCCAGTGTGACCCTAGCCTTAGTGCAAACGGAGAATAGCGCAGCCATTTCATTGTTACAGCGCAAAACTAAACTGTGTGATGATGCTGAAACTTTCCAAAAGCGCAGACAAATATGCCAGCTTTTTCTGCATACGCATAAAGCAGCACCAACATAACATTAAAACGCGTATGCCAATACTTATTGATTTGCCCTCGTATATTGAAAAAAAAATAGTTTAAAAATAAACTAATGAACAGGAAATTTCACAATCCGGTAGAGGTTTATATAGTTGAACTCGGTTGCTACAAAATTTAAAGTATAGAGATGCAGTAACATAGGAGGAGCTGTTCTTAGCTAAACTACACATTCATTTAAAAAAATGTTCAACAGTAAGGTAAAAATGTTGCAGGATGAAGGAAGAGGAGAGATATTAAGGGTAAAGTGGGAAGTGGAAGAATCGTTTCTTTTCTCGCCAACCTGTGCTAATGGCTTTCGGTCAATGCCAGACGCCTGTCATCTTACAGCGCAACGGGGGATTAAATCAGGAGAGAGGTGGGGGGAATGTAGATGTGAGTGGGAGGTCTCTCGTTACCCCATTGAACGACAGCTGGTCCAACGGCTCATAACGTACGAGAAGCCTGTGGTGAGCCTTGTTTGTGATTAAAAAATTCACAACAAAAACTTTCCTGTCTTTTTTTTATCCTATTTAAAAAGCATTTTTACTTGTAAAATTAGCTTATGAGATGACAAGTAAGGGACTTTTTGAATTTAAAAGCAGGGAGAAGTCAAAGAAAAAACTTGAGATTTTGCATGTCAATAGAATTTCAGACAAAAAAGGATTGAAATGCCACATTAAAAATTTGTAGGAAAAAAATGAAACGTTTTAAGAAAGATTTATAAAAAATAGGCTTTTAAAGCCCTTTTGAATTGCAATTTGCACATAAACTCTACATCGACCATTAATAGACATGATAACAGAATTTTTCAGAACTTAAAACTATATAAGACTTACTACAATAGAAATCCTCGTACATTTGTAAATGCAAGTAATTTTATTGTTATGTTATTATATACCAAATTTATAATAAAATAACAATAATCTGCCATGCTAGATTTTGTGCAAGTAATGGGTGATCATTCTTGTAAAGATGGTTCTTATTTGGTTCATTACTTAAAGTGAACTTAAATGGAAAGATCTCCATAATATACAGAATAACAGAATGAACAACTATTTAAGAATGCATTAATTTTAATCAGCCTTAAAGTCTAACATTTTACAGTCATTTCATTTTACAAATTGTGAAAACGCCAAAAGACACTGTCTATTCTCCCGCACTGTTGGAAGCTTGCTCGCGGTTCGTGTCACTCTCATTTTTGCTGAGCCTCAATCTTCTTATGGGCTTTTCTTTTTCATTAGAGTTTTTTGTTTATTTTAATTTTCTCAAGAAGGAAATTTTCATAAGAACCTGTTTAATGCTCAGGAAATTACACGCATTAAAGAAATTTGCGAAGCCCTTGTAATATGAGTATTCTCCTAATTCTCATATAAAAATAATTTCGCTTTGGTCTCCTAACTTTTTTAAATTCATTTTTTCCGCTCTTATAAGCCTGGACAAAGCCCATAGTCTTATCGTACTCATTTCCGTTTAATTTTAGAGAATGTTGGTTTTCTTTTTCTTTGTTAATTGTCAAAAAATTGCATAACGTAATCTTTCAAAGATTGTAAGGCGCTTAAAGATGTGCTTTTAAACGGAAAACTTATAAATATTGTTCTATAAACTGTTTAAAAATCTTAAAAAGTACCAGTTTGTTTAAATATCTAAACACTCTCTTAAATTGTTTGAATTTGTCATAATATTAGCTATAATAAAATATCTTGGGAAATAGAAGTAGAAACCCATTAATATCAAGTCAATCATAAATAAAGTAATTTAATCTAACAACCTGAAACTAATCCATGTTTGTCTTTAACAGGTCGCAAAATGGGTTTAATATAAAGTGAGTAAAGTAAAATAATTTTCTTAAAAGGGCAGGTAAACGACTACCACAAACGCAGGCTTTAGCGAAAAATATAAAGAAAATGGAATGAATAAAAATTTTAAATATAATAAAAAATTTTAAATTCGAAAGTCTTATTAGAATACTAGAAAACATGGCAAAAATTCATACTACAAATAAAACACAAAAACTCAAACAGATGACGTCTATACTCTGTCCAACGAAAGAAAAACTGGGCATGTCCAGTTAAATTTCCAGTTTCAATTGTTAGCGATTGTTAATTTTACTTAGCAACAATGTCTAACAATTGAAATCGGAAATTTAATTAGACACGCCCAGTTTTTCTTTCGTTGAACAGAGTATAAGAGCAGCGTTACATAAACAAAGACAAATATACCAGCGAACATACATTAGAATTAAGAGAACTATTAAAATTAAAATGTGAAAATATTATAATATGCGAAAGAGAGAGAGAGAGACCCGTTGCTTTAATGACTAGTTGGTAAGGCGTACTAAAAGTAGTAATATTAGTATGAGGTCATCAATATGAGCTTAATAGCATCAGATAACCTATTTAAAGACGAAGACGGACTGGTAAATGATATTAGAAAATTCTGTCATAGTTTCTTTCAAAATAGTAATTAAGGGCGGCGAATATTTCGCTAGAGATAATTAAGTTTGGAATCTTTCCCCGAAAAACCACATTTTGAAATTTTAAAAAAATTAACGGAAGAGTACGTAAATTGGTTAATGACTATAATGTGTTATCAGATTATTTGCTAATTAACTTGGCAAGCCGTTCTCCTCGAACGATGAAAGATATTTGCGACGTTCTCCTAAAAGCAACTTGCGATGAATAATGCTTCTAGAGATCTTAAAATAACAGCAAATTGCATATCGAAAGCAGGAATTCAAAATGGCAAATAATAAAACCCTTTTATAATGAAGCGTCCTGAGTAGATAATCTTCTAAAGATATATTTTTATTTAGATAATTATTCTTATTCATATCGTATCTAACTATTCTACATTAATTTCTTATTTTCAGTTCTTTCAACAATAGTTCACCTAGTTGTTGTTGTTGAGTTCTATCAAGTCGAAATCGACTTCTGGTGACTGTGTGGACATATGTTGTCCATTCACAGTTTTCTAGGGAAGAGTGATAATGCGGTGGTTTCCCGTTACCTTCCGCATGATGAAAGAATGATAATGAAAAGGGACAAATACAAACATCCATGCCCGCGGCGGGATTCGAACCCGCGACTCGCTGGTTGCGAGAACGGAAAGACCTGCGCCTTAACCCTCTCAGCCACCGAGCCGGCCAGTTCACCTAGTTACCATTATTCAAATGTCTACAGACTTTTGACAAATCAAATTTCATTTAGTAAATGTCATTCTTATATATGACGATACGTTTTAGTTAATTAGAATTCTTGATATCTAATAATTCTTCGTGATTTTGCCGTGTTTCAACCAAATCATACCAGTGAGTTGGCAGTCAGTCGATAGCAAAACGAAATTTACTCCTCATAAATGATCCTATCTGAAATACAGGATAGGTAAATTTGTATAGTTTCAAATAGTTCTTAAAGAGAATCTTCTGTTGTGGAAGGGTTGCCTATTTCAGATGGTACCGACTAGCAATTGGTTATTTTATTTATATCTCAGAATAATAAATTATTTTCAATTTCTAAATTATATTCCTAAAATGGAATAAACACTGGCAGTATAAACCATAATATTGTAAACATTTGCAGAGTGACCACTTTATTGCGACATTTCCTGATAGCGTCCGGGGCAAAGGAGCAGTGATTCGTCGGAGCATGGATTCGCGATATCATTCTGGAAGAATACCTGCTCACAATTGATATGACATTCAGCAATTCAGAAAGACATGATCGTTAATATTTCAGATTTCACACACCCCTTTCGATATCATCGGCCATTATCTGAGGTGGCCAAAGAAGTTAAGTGGTCCTTGAAGCAGTCAGATGCAATTCTGGTTCTAAGGCACAGAGAATTGTCCTGCCCAAACTATTCATGGATATAGATATATCGTGCTAGGATGAACGGGATCTTCCACATTCTTAACTTGTCATAGGCATGATATAAGAGGAATCGAGGCTCATTAGACCATATGAACATTGGAAAAATCATCTGGAGTCCAAATCTATATTCACTGGAAACATCTTTTCGTATAGGCTGCAGGCATCAACGATGTTTGGAGGTAGTGTATCGTAACAACTTAAGGTGTCTTTGTTGGGAGACAACATAACCTTATCCCTTATTTATGTTGTTCAGGAGTGCGCCCTCTGCGTCACTCTTTCTATATATTAAAAACTTTTACTCACAAATATAGCAATTTCGCTACTATATGGACTTAGTGCATCTATTCCAATTTTATATTCAAACTCCAGAGCTCATTTCGTTTACACATTTTACCTGCGAAAATACGCTTAGATAAACTATTAAACACATCTTTAAGTCTTAGAGTTTCAATATCAAGAATTTGAATAGGCTATTTATAGTATCGAATATCCCATAAGTATCATAACAAAATGAGAAAACTTTTCCCAAATATAAATTGTTCTTGTTTCAAAACTTTTATATCTAATTTAGTAAGCATAGAATGTCGTTGACATTTATTATTATGGATTAGAACATTTTCTTTTCTATTGTTTTTGAAATGTCCGATATTTTACGAAATATTTTGGGAGCATTGTGACTTACGAGTACAATAACTTACGAACGTAATCTCCTTAATAGTTTGAATATCTTTGGGAAGGGGAAAAAGCGATTTCCTTCCCATCATTTTCTAGTTTCGAAGATTTCTTGCAGGCGAATATTTCTTTTTCTGCCACGAAGTTCTTGTCAACAGCGGCATCGGGTACTTTGTCAGGTCATTTCCTCATATCGCTTCTAGTTATTTCCTCACTTGAGGGCTCCATTACTTCATCTCCCCATCAACAACTGTCAAAATAAATTACATGCTAACTTAAATTCTGCTGATGATATGCAAATGTTCTGAAAAATAAGGAGAAAGACTGCTTTTTCTGTCGTCTCTGCAATGGCATCAAAATTTACAAATTAGCGACTTGATTCTTTCAAGGTTCGCTTTTCTCGTCACTCTTGTCTCCCTTTTAGCGAAAGAAAGCTAGGAAAGTAGCTTTTTAAGCCGATGTGCTTATAAAAACGTTTTAAGCTGATGTGATTATCTTAGTAATGCAGTTAGAAATTTTAATTGAAATAGTTTGTATTTAACTTACCTCATTCATGACATGAACTTTATTCTTTTTGTTGGCATAAGAGGTTTTGATGTTCCATTAAAATTTTTTCTACATTTCTATGTTTGCAGTAAGTTTTAGTTTTGGCACATTTAGAACATTCACAGGAGATGGAACTTTCAAAATAGCTCAGTTAATGAAATTCTATGCTCGTTTGATTTACATTTGAAAAATAAAAAAAAAACCCTTAAAGTTCCTTAAAAACTTTCTTTCTTTCTTGCAAAAGATGCTTGAAATGTATCTACAATTCTTATTGATATGTATCTACACTTAATCTATACAAGAAATGAGACGACATACAGTGTGATTCAAAATGATATCCGGCATTTCAAAATTTTACTATGCATTTATTTTATAACATAAACTAACCAGATCGGGTTTAAAATGCAGGAAAACTCAAATAATTTTAACCTTCCCGCAATTGGAGGCTGCGGTAGCGCTAGTGTCGCGTTAAAAGTAAAGATGGCGGCTGTGAATGAAAAGGCATATTGCGCAAAAAACAAACTCTATAATTTTAGTCCAGCGGGCATTTCGTAGGCAATTTCATAAAGATTGCCCTACTGACAAAAGCATCAATTTCTTTGTAAATTTCTGGAAACTGGATTCTTTGTAAACGCAAAAGATTGTGGATGATAACACACAGTCTTAGTTGTAGATGGTGGAAGAAGATTGTTATGTATAAAAACGAATAAATTTTAGGTACCAAGCGTTGGAGTCTCTAAGACTGTTATTATCTGGACTTGAGGTCATCGAATGTAGAATTTCTTCTAGAAAAAGCCTCCAGCGTTTGGATCTATAATAAGTCTTCGTGAGTTTTAAAATCGGACTGGTCAGATTTTCTTTCATCGAATTTAAAGTTCATTCTATTTGTACATTTTATTACATGGAAAATATATTATTAATTTAGATTAATTCTAATTTTCATTTTCAAGTTGAGAGGGATATATGCTCGATCGTAGATCGAATTCGAAACCGGACACTATTTTACAGCAGCGCAGTCCCGGACATTATTGTACACAATATGGGCCAGACAGATGACCCGGTACGTTAATCCGCGCCAGTAAATATAAGTAAAAATTTGTTGTCTGCTCACTTTTGGATAGATTCTTCTTGAATTTCATTTTCCAGTCGAATGAGCGAAAAAGCCCATAATATTGTTGGACAAATATATTGTTAGTAAAGTTACGTGTTTAATGAGCTTTTGCAGTTAGACGTATCCAATATCCTATAAGGCTGTTAGTTTTTAAATATTTCATCGGGCTTATAAGCAGTTTTTATAATTTCACAAAGTAAATATTCCTAACAGCTGATTCTGAATTTTCTTTTATGCATGACAAATTTTGTATGTTTTAATTAGTTCTTTTCCTTGTTGATATAAGGGTTTTGTTAATATAAGGGTTTTAAAGGTTTTAAATTGTAGAACAGCGAGCATTTGCGCTTTTAATTCTTACTTGCGTGTTTGGTTATATGACCCAGGGATGACATTCTTTATTTCCTTTCTTGGGTTGCCTCAGGTTCAAATACCCTTCATGTTATTCAATCCAATCCAATGCACCCATCGATTTTCTGTTCTTTATTCGTCCTTTGACAGATTCCCACACTTAAGAAATGCACGAAGGCTGCTCAGAAAGTAATGTTTCAAATTTTTTTCGCAACCAGTAATAAAATAGATGAGTGAAGTTTCCCTGCGTTTGCTATTGCACGGCATTTCGACAGATAGCGCAGATGTAGTAATCTGTAAATAAGGGCCTGTGATATAGATAAGAACTTAATTGAAAGTCTTGTTTGTAGAGAAAGAAACTGCGGTGAACATTCCCAAACTTTTGTGTGCTATAATGAACCATTTCACCATGCTAGCAGGGAATAGGATAAGTGCTCTATCTTTTTGGGACAAGTTTTAGTACTTGGGCGCCATATTAAAATCCACCATTTTGGGTCAAGTTCCTTTTCTTCAATGTTGTTGGGGGTATATCAATGTGGCGTATCAAATAACATCAGTTTTTTCTCAGGAGTTCATTCTTGCAATTGGATTTCAATTATTTGTTGCGGTTCACAAATTATTAACAATAACTTGACACTGTACCATTGTCTGTTGTAGGAGGTAATCGGAGATGGCATTAATGAAGGAGGAGAGGATTGAGCTGATACTGATGTCGGGTGGACGTCCCTACCGTAGCATTTCTTCTAATTTCAATGCCCGGCACCCCGAAAGAGAACCAATCGCATACATTACCATAGCATACATTATATCACATTTCAGAGATACAAGCCAGTCAAAAACATCAATCGATGAGGCAATCTCAACAATGGTATTGGCATTATTTGCAAAGAGTCCACAACGCAGCACAAGACGGCTTGCAGCCGAGTGTGGACTTAGCTAATCATTCTGCGTACCAACAAGTGGCATACATTCAAAGTTCAAATCGGCAAAAACTATCCGAGGATGATCCGGACAGACGTGAGGATTCTGTTCCTGGGCTCCGGACAACTATCGAATGTATTCTTTATTTCCACATAACATAGTGTTCAGTGATAAAGGCAAATTTTTATGTCCATTGTAAGGTGAACCGTCAGAACATGAGATATCGGAGAGATAGAACCCTCGTTAGATAGATCCATCCAAAGTCGTTGGTGATGTCAAAGCTACGGTGTTGTGTGGGATATGGGGCACCCGTTTAATTGGGCAAAATTTCAAAGACGGCACCCTAAATGCTGAGGAGTACCTACGAATGTAACAGAACACTGTGTTCCCGTCAGTGTTGACTGAAGAAGGCAGTTTTCCAGGATTTTTCCCAGCAGGATGGTGCACCACCACATTACTGACATAATATCCGTCAGTGGGTGGATGGGCAATTATCTAGTCACTGGATTTGATGTGGGATTTATACCCACGCTAGATTTTTACCTGTGGAGCAACTCGAAACAACTTGTGTTGCTGTGAAAATCCAAAGTGAACCTTACCTTCAGCAACGCATCTTAGAGGTCTGTGACAGCATTACCCCCGATGTTCTTGTGCGAGTGCATAATGAAAGAATAAAGCACCTTGAGCTCTGTGTCCAGCAGTAGGAACAACACATTAACGCGTCTTTTAGCTGCTGCAACCCAATTTTGGAGCATATTTTTGTTTGAAAACATGTGAACCACAACGGATAACTGAAATTCGATTGCAGGAATTAACTCCAGCGACTTTTGACTCACTCTGTAATTTCGGGATGAAAAACAAAAACGTGGGGCATTACTTTCCGAGCAGTCCTCGTAGATTTGATTATCATTTTATGAACGGTTCCTTCTGTTGTTGGTTCTTGAATTTGTGAAAAATTTCCCTATTTCATATTCATATATTTTGATTATGTTATTGTTGTTAACGATGGTTAAAAAATTGCATTTAATTAAGATGACTATTTTCTTATATTTTAAGATGCACTCTAAAGAATTCCAATCGAATTCATTAGAAAGCCTTCAAAGATCTCTCGTTAATTAAAAGCAAAAGTATTAAAAAAAAAGTTGCAAAGCATCTCCTTTAATGAGCAATATTTGAAATTACTTTTCCAGAAAGCCACGCTTCTTCTTGAGGTTGAAAGAAGAAGGCTAAAGAAAGCGATTTTTTTTTTCTCACATGGATTTGTGTCTTCAAAAAAATAGAAGGAAAAGGGATAGAGTGAATAGGGGATGTGGTGGTGGGTGTGCTGGGACGAAGAAACTGCGGCGGCGGCGGCCTGTCGTCTGCTGTGCATGCCGAGAGACGCTCTCGTTCCGCTGTGCGTAGCCTATTCTGACGTTTCTTTCATTTCCGCCATCGATTTGAGCACTCGTGCGAAGGAGATCAGCACTGCTCTCGAGCCTAATTCGTTTTAATGACGTCAACGAGATTAGGGCGAAGATGATGAAAGCGAAGTGTGGCTTCCAGTCCCTCCCCACTATTCCTTGTGACCCCGGGAGCAAAGCGAACGGCAAACATACTTATTTCGCTACGGCGAAGTTTAAACTAAACAAACCTTAGAAGAGGGATTTTTTCTATAAGCCCCTGCGATGAAATCGGATCCAACCACAAGATGAAAATGTTATTTTTTATTTTCGGAGGAAAATTTTTCCAGCATTCGTAATTATAGAATGTGAATTTCACTAGCGCAGAGTAAACATTTGGAAATCTAAATGATTTGAGGTGTTTGAAAAATCTAGATTTATGACTTCGGCAATGAAAATTTAATAAATGACGGTATGCCAACATATTTTTGCTTATATATGGAATTTAATCACTCTCCGGATTCTTTTTTTGGCAATAACATAATTTGTTGAAAGGAATTCATTTATGTTTTCGGATTTTAATAATGTTAAGATTTTCAATAAATAACAGTATATATATATGCTTCGATGATTTCTATACGTTTAAGTTAGATGATTACTTTTCCGATATCACCTACGGGAAAGGCCAACCGAGTTACAAAGTCTAGTGTAAGTTTTCCTGCTTTTCTTAAATGTTCGCTACGTTATTTAAAACTTTTTCAGATAGAGAAAGATAACCGATTTCTTATGAAGCAATTATCGTATTTATTCGTGTAAAATGCGACCCTCCCCATTTTGAGCCCAAAAACATGTAAAAATCGAATATTCGTGTATAATGCGACCCTGAGTTTTCGATTTTTGGAGACTTTTTGCAAATAAAACATGTATGAATATACAGACGGAAATTGGACGAAATTTGAAAAACAATGTGAATTAATGAACTGTTTAGTGTATGGATGATACAATATACTGTATAATGTGCTATTATGTATATTAAATATACGCTAGCTTTGTTTGAAGTTAATCAGTTCGAAGTTGGTTTGAAGCACCCTCCCCCCAATATCGTGCTTGCAGCCCGAAATTTCGTATTCGCATATAATGCGACCCCCAAAATTTAAGTGCATTTTATGTCAAAAATTTTCGCATTACACACGAATAAATACGGTATTGTTTATTTTGGCCGCTGCCCTAAATTATCGTCAGTGATTATAATAAACGAAATTGTTGCACCTAAGAAATCGGTTATAAAGCAGTTCTTCAGATATGTTACTGTATTTGAGTTTTTATTATACTTGTTAAATTTTTAGTTTATTGTCTTCCCAATATTTTCTAGTAGAAACTTTTGGTTCGTGAGATTTGCGGTTCTTGCATCTGTCCCGTCGTATCGTTTGCATTATATTCGAAGACAGGGGATATTGAAATTAACCTGATACTATTAACAATAAGCGAATTGAAAACCCGGTAAGCGTCTTAAGAAGAAATGTGCAAATGAAAAATCGAATGTATGCATATGTGAGTGGAGGCACGATTTAGTCCGACAAGCCATAAAGATGCAGTGCTGCTGACAGCAAGACAAACATCTCTGAGGCTGTGGTCAAGAACCCTCACCGGTGAGAGAATGATGACGTAATTTCTCACTGGGTTAACCGTCTTTTTCTCGGTAAGCGGTTAGACTAACCGGTTAGGCATAGCAGCATTAACTGGCGTTTTTGACCGCGTGAAAATGACGTCACAGTTTTCTCATCGGGATTTCGGCCCGACCAAACGCTAACTCTTCTCACTGGTGAGACTTTTTGACCTCACCCTGAGAAAGGAAAAAATGTAAAAGGGAGATGAAGATAAATAACTCTTTAAATAAGAGTCAAGCGGCGTAATCTGCCGAGGGAGACCATAAAGAAATGCTAGATTAAAAGTGGTTTATAATTTTAATTCTTGTCAACATTTTGACTTTCAAGTTTTTCACCGATAAGAACAAGAAGAGTTAAAAGATAGCAATGTGGATGAGAAAAATATTCGGAATACGGCTGCATCTGTTGAATAAAAGGAGGAGGACTTAGCAGCAGTAGTTTCGAACATGAGCTAGAAAACATCAGAGAAATATTCTGCACGTAGTAAAGCTGTTGAAAGGTAGAAGTCTATTCGAGTACATGTACTTTGCTTTCCCACCAATGGCTCATCGGTGGAATTGTAAATTTGAACCAGTCTCCGTTCCTTCTACGGAAATCAAACAATTTACCGTAATAGATATTTGTTGTTGTTGTTGATGCCCAACATCTTACAGACTTAATGCCACTTTCACTTTCTTAATTTATGAGCATGCAGCTCATTCACGCGTGATAATCAAACGTGGTTGTGGGTCCAAAATATAATGTACGGAACCGGTCATCTGACCTGAAGAAAAACGTGCCGAGATTGCACAGATTAAATTTTCATCACTGACAGTGATAAGTTAGTCTGTTTACTACTTCTGAACGGATTGGATTGCAGTGTGATTGCGCAGATTTAGATTGTGTTGGAAAATGCCGGTCCAGAGCAGCCATACGGAGAGATGACACTGGCGGGGAGATATCGCTGTCTATCTTATCTGGATAAGACATAAAAAAGTTTAGTAATGGATGCAATTTCGCAACTGAATCCTAAATTGTATACGATGACAGCAGCGCCATCTCTTGACGAAATATATAATACGAGGATATATACGAGGATATATCAGAACGTAACGCCGTTTATTTTTTTTCAAAGAAAATTACAAAACATACAGTAAAGAACTAAGTGCAACTGAAACTACACGTCTTTATCTACTTTCCACTTAGGCACCTTGACAATTTAGGCATTTATCCCAACGGCTCACCAGTTTCAAAATACCCTACTCACAGCACACCATCGGCGGTAAATATACCAAATGGCGCACGGCAGATATGAGTTCTCGTCATCTCAAACCTCTGATCACCCAGAAATCTCTTCATGGGACCATAGAGGTGGTAGTCCGAGAGCGCTAAGTACGAACTGTAGGCTGGATGGTCCAGAATCTCCCAAGCGAAACGGACCAGTTTTGCTTTGACGACGTTGGCCATATGCGGGCGTGCGTTGTCATGAAGAAGTCGAACATCGTTTTCGCTTTCTGGCCGCTTATCCCGAAGAGCACGCCACAGTTTAGTCAACGTTTCACAATAGGTAGCGCATTGACAGCTGACCCATGAGACAGGAACTCTGCGAATAGGATGCCTTGCATATCCCAAAAAAACTGTAAGCATAATCTTTCGAATTGAAGGAGAAACTTTGAATACATTGCGAACCGGAGAATGTGGATTTTCCACATCAGGCTTATAGTTTGAGGCTCAGCTGTGAAATGCAAGACCCAGGACTCATTTCCTGTGACAATGCCATTCAGAAACGCATTTTTCACCTGGGTGTATACCACTGTAGATGTTGTAGACTGCACGCCTAGTCTGTTCTGGTATCAGACTTTTTGGAATCCAACCGCAAATAGACTTTGCGGTATCCAAGCTTCTCATGCACCATATCCCATGCAGATTCATAGGATATGTGAAACGGTTCACTCACTTTTTGAAAGGAAATGCGACGGTGTTTGCTGGTTGTGTTGTTAATGTCCTCGATACTGGCTAGTGTTGCCGCTGACGCAGGCCGCCCAGAACGCTGTTTTATCGGCAAGGATAACTCTTCCTTCCCGAAACATTTTACAAATTTGCACACTTTGGAATAGTGCGCACAGTCGGCACCGTAAAACTTCTACCATTTCCCCATGAATTTCCACGGGTTTCTTATCTTTGCGAATAGAAACCTTATAACAGCTCGCTGTTCTTCCACTGTAGACGACCATTTGTAAAACGGCTGATAGCACGAGTGCGCGTGCGCAGAAACAATTCTTCTCATGTACTATCTGTGCATGTACTCAGCCTTCTTATTTGGTTATGTTAACTTTTACACAGCGACTATAGTTTCTCCGTTACTTTTTGATATATCCTCACATAATAAACAAATAAATATAATAAACATAATAAATAAAATAATATCAGAAGGTGTGTGGGTTTTTTGTTACTAAAACTAGTGCCATCATGTAGATGTCTTAGAATAGTTTCGGTTTCTTTTACAACGCGGACCGATACCAGCTTGATTGATACCAGATTGATACATGATAGAGTCGTATCAGATAATTCTCGCTACAATATGATCTCTACAATTGCTGCCATTTCGAACGAATTCTTATAACTCCTGCTTTTGTTATCTAAGGTGAATCAGGAAGGCATACAGATACTCTTATCGAAATGGTTGCATTTGATAATTCTCCCAAATATCTGTATAGGAAGGAAAATTCTCTTATCACAAAAAATCTCCGAGCGGAAAGACTGAGACTGACAACAATGGATATTATTAATTTATCCAATAATATAGATTAGGGACTAAGAGTAGGAGGATCGGGATAAATGGCTAGATCCGAGATAGCATACAAAGAACGCAAGAGATAATTCCAGAAAATGGAACAGGAAGACTAAAATTTAAGATTGAACAAATAAAAACAGACTCTGAGATTTCAATACTCTCAAATCTGTTTAATTAATTTCTTGAATTGACAGATCTAAGAAATTTAAAATTATCTAAAATGGTACTGTGATCTGATACTAATAAGTCTACACTCTATCACTCCGACCTACCATACTCCATATTTTATATGAGCGAATTGCTCTTTCCACCTTTTGATAATGTTTTGAAACCTTCTAGCACCTTACTGAGTCTCTCATAGCGGCTGGCTGGAGTACATGCTGCCAAAGACGCGTATTCCGACTAAAAAATGGTATTCTTAATAAGCTGGAGACTGCATAAGCTTCTTCTAATCAATTCCTCTTTGCATTTATACTAAAAATGTTTATTTCACAAATAATCATTTTACAAATCAGTTGCAGCCATTGAGTGAAAAATAAAATTTCGGTTTGCAATTATTGTGCTTTGTATTGTGCTGTATTCAGGGCTTTGATATTCTGAATGAAAGATAACTTCCTTAGTTTTGTTTAGTTCAACCAGTATCTTTTAGAAAGTAACTTAATGAACGTGAAAAAAAAATTGCTGCAAGTTTATCATTTTTTATACATGTATTTGTTTTGTACATTAACAAGAGATAGGAATACTTTAAGTGGTATTTAATGTTCAAGCTAAAAAGACACCCAAACATAAGGAGAATGTTTGATTTTCCTCTGAGAAAAAAAGGGGAACCAAGAGTAAAGCATTAATTGATTGTAACATTTAATTCAACGGAAACTTTTAATGGAATTTCGATCCACAAGAGGAACACATTTAATGCCACCTTCAACTTCATCTTCAGCTTTTAATGAATTCTTTGCAGTTAGATGAATTTTAATGAAGGCCAGACCGTTATTTCATCCATCTAACTTTGATTTCCCAGAGAGATTCTAAACGCGAAAGGAACATTGCCGGTGCAAAAGCAATTTCTTTTGAGGCTCATGATTAAACGCGCTGCCTTGATACAAGATTTAAGTTCGTTTGACTCGACCGGCTCAACTCAATTCATAACCGGGAACAGCAAAAGGGAGAAAAATAATGCCCTGACTATTCAAGAAAATAAGAAGAAGAAAAAAAAGAGAGGCTTAAGGAATGTGCAATTTTAATGACGTTTAAATTATTTAAAGTAGCTGCGAAATGCAATCAGAACTACACTCGAGCTTTATTACGGGGAGCAAATTAAAGTTAATACTTTATGCTTGTCTTGCTTTTCGTTGAAAAACATATTTAAAGTGACACATAGAATGGATATTGTAATGAGAACAGAAGGAATGTGCAAAAATAGGGTATGTGCGCAAATGCTGTGAGATAAATAAAAGGGGATTAGAATATAAACAGAATATATTATATAAAAATAATTGATAAAGCATAAAATAATAATAATAATACAGAGAAGGTTCATTCATATTCATGGACATGCATTTTTGCTTTTATATTCAAAACTTAGATCAAGCAGAAAGGTAAGTTGCCATTATAGCCATATGCACATTTACATACAAATATCTTTATCCCTCTTATATATTTATATATTGTCTTTTAACGTAAGTCAAGAAATTGTAACTATAATTTCAAAGTTTTCCTTATTGCAGAAAACTTGCAAACAGAGGTTCTGTATTACTTAAAGACTAAAGTTCAATACTCTGTCCCTCCTCCTCGACGTCTTGTTTTCGGCTAATGGCATTGAAGGTTAAAGCTAATGCAAACATCCCAGTCGCTTGGTAAAAGTGCCCTATAATACTTCATGTTATTTATACATACAATCAAGCATGAATTTATGACAAGAATAACAAATAACCTGGGAAGAAGGAGATTGTAATCTTTCATTAAAATTCAAGAGAAGAAACGACGGAGCTCAGCCTGAATCTAATAATCTCCATTTCTGAAATTACACGAGCTACTCCATATTTTAACATCCATGAAAAAGTGAAATTTTCTTTAAAATTTTAAAGATGAGCATTAGAATTCTTTTTTTATTTAACGAAAATTCCTTTGTATGTTTTAAAAATTGATCATTCGAATAAGTTTCATGAAGCTTCTATCCAATTATAACTTCTCTTCCAAAAACCTTATCCAATAATGAAGAAGGCCAAATTTTTTCAATTGGATCATACATCAATGTAGATTATCGATGAATGTCCTTTATAAGTTCTTGATAACAGTAGAAGATGCTGTCAAATGCAGGCTCATCAAAGACTGTTTGAGTTCAATTCCTCCTTTTTTTTCATTTGTGATCAAAATATATTCATGGACGTAAACGGCAACGCTCATTGCGAATGAACTTCAGGATGGTTTTAAACACATGTAACCCTATAGACGAATAATAATATAGAAGGCCTTCAAGTGTCGTTTAAATGAATATCTATTTCTATAAAAAAATTAAATCTATGGGTTTATCCGGCATTTTTCGGGATTTTCGGGCACGTAAAATTTCAGGTGGTAGCTACAGTGCGTCTCAAAAATATAAAGAAAGTTAGTTTTGCGAAATTTCACGAATCCTATGAAAAATATTTATTATGCCAAGGTTATCTACATGTTAGTAGAATCCAGGAGGGGTGATAGTCTCTGCTCGTAACACTTATGCAAAATTTATTCAAATGAGAATGAAACATTGCAAAATGTAACCAATCACACATCTCAAAAGTTTAAAGAAAATCATCATATCATTATTATTCAAAGTTTTTGTATAGGGAATCAGTGAGAATACTTCGCATTGTGGGTATTTAAGTGCGATTAATCAATTTCATCTCACTATTTTTGAAATCTTGCTTCAAAAAGTAACGTCGTTGTACGTCGACGATGCCGAGAAATAAACAGTTGACCACTACTGAAGTTGCCAACGTATAGCAAAAGGAAAGCCTTTTCAGAGATTGCTGAAACTTTGGGAAGATCAGATAAAGGAGTTTATGCAGTTATGGCAAGAGGCGAGAACACTACTCTAAAGATGCGTCCTGGAAGGCCAAAGAAAACCACCAGCAGAGATGATCGGAGATTCCCTGAGAGAAATCGCAGCACAATCAGGAACCAATGATACTATCCACAGACGACTGAAAATGAGGAAACACGTGGCTTACACCAAGATGTGCAAGATGCCTCCCCTGGCGACAACCCACCGTGAAGCTAGACTGCAGTGGGCACACGAGCACATGGATTGGAAGGATGAGTGGCTAAGCATTTTGTTTTCGGACGATAAGTAATTGAATCTGGATGGACCAGACGGTTGGCGATCCTACTGGCACGACTGCGAATTGAACCACGATCCTTCTTCAGACGTCAACAAGGAGGCGATTCGGTTATGGTATGGGCAATTTTGGTTTCAATGGGTAGACATCTTTGGCAAACATCAACGGACGTTAGAATTCCGACAAGTATCAGGAAGTTCTGACTGAGCATCTTTTTCCGTATGGCACCGAAATTGGTGGGGATTCCTGGGTGTTTCAGCAGGACAACGCGCCCATCCGTACGTCTCGGTCAACCAGAACATGGTTCCAGGAGCACAATGTTCGAGTCATGAAATGGCCTACAAGCTCCCCCAACCTCTTTCCGATTGAAAATTTGTGGGGGATCATGTCTCGTGAGGTGTATCGTGGTTCAAGGCAATACACCAATAATGTTCTGGATTTGCAGCACGCGATTGAGGATTGCTGGTATGGTTTGAATCCGGAAACACTTCAAAAACTTATAACAACGAAGAGCGAGTTTTTAAAGTTATTCTTAACAATGGCAAGCAACTGAAGTGTTGACTGTTTTTCTTTAAACTTTTGAGACACGTGATTTGTTTTGTTTTCGCTGTTTTGCATTGGTTTAAAAAAATACTCATTGATCGGCGCAAACCACAACAGAATCATTATTTTTTTCAGCCTTGTTTAAATCTATAGTCCATTGAAACAATGAACTTATTAATGAATTTTAAGAAATACTTACAAATGTACAGTCAACCAAAGGAAATAATCCACACGAGTTTAATACTTACTATTACATTTCATGCTAATGTGTTGTTTTAATAGCTTTTTTAATTATAATTATTTAAATTTAATAATCTTAATAATGTTAACTCTAAATGTAATATTAAATTATTAAAAGTAAATTAATATTGAAACGGTAAAACGTAGAGTAAAATTCAAGTGTGGATTATTTCCCTTTGATGACTGTACATTCTTTATATTTTTGAAACGCACTGTAATTATATGTAGATGTGCCTTTCAGTAGTTTCGAACTTTAAACAAATTTAAAACTTCGAAAAGTGCATTTTTGACCGGGAACGATGCCTTGCTCATTAGAATCATAAAGCCTCAACAGGAAGCAGCGGAAATCATATAGTATTTCTTTCCGTCAAATTATTTGGCGGGTATTTTTAAAATCGTGAGATGCTAAGAAGGCGGATGCATACTTGTGTAATGCACGCATAGACTGCAATTAATACACTGGAAGGTTAACGCTTATACTACCAAATAAGACAAATAGTGGTTAAATAATAAACTTCATAATATCACTGGAGTTACTTCATTAGCATTTTTAATCAAACTCTGTTTCGGCTAAGTATTTTCTCTATTTATATAGTTGTTTCAAAACTTTTAATGTCATACATGCATTTGCGGTTGACTGTAGAATATAATATCTTCGTTGCTCATGCACGCTACGTTAATGGTTAACTTTATGTAGAACATTAGGAATTTAGAAAGCTTATCACTTCATCGTTTTATTATTCAGAATGATTCTAGAATGGCTCAAATACGCTTCCATTAGGTAAAAGTCATTCATATTTAATGTGCTTCTTTTCAGTTGTGGAATGCGACTTGCACAGAGCGCAAAGAATATCCTACATAACGGGGAATGCAGGGGAAAACTGCGGTGGTCGACTAAAGCTTCGGGATGTAGGGACCAGGTTTACATCAAACAACGATCTTGCAATTGAGTTAGTTCTTAATTGAGATTAGATTAGGTTTGATTACTTAAATTAGGTTATGCTGGGGAAGTGAAGTAAAGAGCGACTACACAGACGGTTCATCGTCTATGACAAAGAATTTAATTCCATTCATTCAAGAGCTGTAATCTTATTTTCACAATTAATAATGGACATGCAGTTTTGAAAACTAATTAACCCAACGCAGTGATTCTTATTTTATTCAGATTTGTTATGAGAACTTGTGGTATAATCATTTTGGGTATGTGGTAAACCAGTTAGATCTAAACGAATTATTTAAAATATAACTCAATAGCTATAATAGACAATTTGAATTGCTAAAGGCCAGGATAAAAATTCAACACCGCAATTCAATTTGATACTCCGCCATAGCTCAATAATTTTAATCCATTTAAGGAAATCGGTATCCCAGATTCATAAAGCCGAGATACGATGTCGCAGAATTTCTTCTTTTTAGTGAAATCTAACAAAATTCGAAAGGAAATACGATATTGAGCTAGTTTGTTTCATATTTTGATGTAATTCATAAGCGCATGAAAAAATGAAACAAAAAAAAATGACGAATTACAGAGTAAACACTTTACAAAACTTGGGTAAAAATAGAAGCTTCAAGCTGTGAAAATATTGATCGGAATGTAAACAAAGTAAATGGAACAACAAATCAACATAGAAATATTTTTAATGGCTCAATTGTACATTTCTGGGGCTTTTAATACTTACGATCATTAATAATTATTAATTTATAATATCGCTGTGTAAAGTAGATTTGGTAGTGGGCGATGTGCGAATAAAAGAAAATTGTTTTGAAATGCTGCCAGAAGATTTGTTACTTATATGAATGCTCAGCAATTAAATTTATTCTGGGTCAGTTTATTATAGAAAAAAATACTTAATTATGAACATTTTATCTAAACATAAGGCATGGTTTCAATTTTGTGTTTTACCTTGGCGGTTGTGAAAAATTTGCCCGCATTTCTCCACTCCGACGCGACAGGAGAACAAAAGAGGCGGCAGGATAAATAGAAAATTACCCCCACTTTTTCCCTCATCTTCTCTTTATATGGTATTTTTTTCCTAACCTTCTCTTTATCTTTCATATTCGTGACCATGCTTTGTTTGGTGAGTAAGTAACAGAGTGAGGAGAATATTTATTACTTTCATCTGAACAGACTAAGGGGAGGCCAGTTGTTTACTTTTTCCAAGCGTCCTTAAATCTTTTATTTTTAATATTTGCTCTTGGCTTATTTTTTGGAAAAAAAATTAAGGACTTCGAGGGAAATGTTTATGCATGCAGCGGAGCGTGATAAACCTAGCAAAAAGAGATTGCATGGGCGGAGGCCATATCCTTTCATAGATCCAGGTGAACTTCAAAGTAAGTGAATTGTTTTTCTTGGGCTCAAAGAAAAACATTAAGTTTTATAGAACAGAAAAGCAAAATGTAATAATAATAAAAAATATTATAAAAGTTGATTTAATATAAATTGAAAATGATTTATATTTATTTTGGTTTCAATTTTTAAATAAGAGAAATAATTGACTTCGATTTCTTAATTTAATAATTGATTTTTTTTGTGTATATAGATTTTATTTTATTTAAAAATGTACTTTTAGGGAAAGGTTTCCGATATGTTCTTTTCTCCATTTTTTTTTTTTTAACTTTCTCATTTCCTTTTGATTTCCTTTCCCTTGCTAGTCTATTCAACCCTTTCGCTTCCATAATTTGCTCCCATTCCCTCTGTGGAGATCAGTGAACAGATTTTTTTTCTTCTTTTTCAATCAAATCAGACGATTTAATTTTCAATTTATATTACAATCCATCTTCCTCATTTTCCCCATTGTGCTTGGAAAAAAAATTAAATGAAATTGAATGAAATGTAAAACCATATATTTTATTAAATCAGATTTCATTTCACTTTAAAAAAAAATTTTTTTTTATAATTTTAGATTTTTAGCTTGTTCTTGAAGTTTTAAAATGCTCTGCTTTCTTCTTCTCCCTCTGAAAAAGGTAATTTTATCATGGTTATTAGAAGTTAAGGGTTGGTCAACTCCACCTCGAAAGACTATTCCGTCGAAGTCTACCACCAGATGGTACTGATTGACAAAGTAATCTATTTCCAACGCATTTTTAATTTTACATAATCAAAAAATTAAATTTAAGGATTATGTTAAAATATAGAAGACAGTAAAACATTTTCAAAAAATATCCTTAATGTCCACAAACATATTTTTTTGATATTAAAATTAAAATATTTTTTTAATAAATACATTAATCAAAAATATCATAAAAGGCAAAAAATGAAAAATTCAATTTAAAAAAATATTCATAATTATTTTAATGATAGTTGGAGTTGAAGTTATAATAAGTCTAATGGCCGAGAACGAGTCGCGGGTTCGAGACCCTTGAAGGCATGGATGTTTGTTCTTGTTCCTTTACTACGAAGTTTGGAGGACAAAGCCTCACTAGGTTAAATTTCAATTAGAGCCAATGGCTATTTAAAATCCTCGAAACTGAAAAGGTAAATGAGGAAAAGAGAAGAAAAAGCAGTTATAATAAATCGTCTGTCGAATTGCAAATCACATACTCATGATGATTTAAAAAGCACGAAATCATTTCGAGGAAGCATACGTTGCCTTTACAAGAGTTTTTCTTCATTGGAAAGAATTTTAACAAGTTCCCTTTTAAGTTTGCTACAATCATAACCAGACTTACATCAAGTTACTACAACACGTAAAAAGCACTTTAAGAAAATGTTTGAAACTATATAGTAAGAAAATAATCAGAAGAAACTTTCAATGACGAAGGTCTCTATTAAAAATAAGCTTAATTTTTGGCGGCCAATGGACTACTTTGACGTTAAATCCACCTAGTGCGAGCAGTTTTCCCAAATTACATTTTAAACAATGGACAACAATGGAGTTCAGCAACCTTTAACTTCTCATAACCATGGTTTTATTTTGAGGCATGGACAAAAAAAATAATAAATAAAACTGCAAAAATTACGGTATCAATAAAAAGAATCTGAGAAAAACACACCTCATTGGGTGTGAAAACAAACACAAAATATCAGCTGTTTTCTGTAATGATGAGTGCGTTCAACGTCCGTCACATTCAGTTTAAAGGCTTACCTTGAGAGAATCGCCGTCATTTATCATTTCACGTCTATTAATGTGAGAGGAAATGGGAAGAAAGACAAATTAAAAATGGGAGTAAAAATTGATTTAACACGAGGAAAGTGATTTATATCCAGCAATTCCTCTTTTCTTTCCGACATAACACGTACGTATGACAGTCAAGTGGAATTAGAAATAATTTTCAACTACTTTCTCCCTACTCCTCATCTAATTTTTTTTTGAATCAATTTTTTTCTAAGACATTCTCTCTAATTTGTTTACATCAAACTACAGGGAAAAAATGAGATAGAGAGAGAGAGAAAGAGGGGCCTTAGCGTCTACCCATTACTCATTCGTCACGCTCTTGGGTTTTAAAGAACATGGCATTATTGGAAAACCCTCGCGTGTCTGTGGCGTATCTGTCTACTACACGAGCCTGCTCAATAATTCACTTGTAAAAAACCCCCATGACGGCGGTAGAACCGCTCGCATTCTCACCGAGCCACGTGATTAGTTTACTAATAATGCAAATAGGATTGGGGCGAGTGAGGGTTGGGGGCGAGAGGGCGTAACATCCACCCTGAGACGAGTGCGCCTTTGAAGTTGTTCGCGAACGACGGCCGTTGTGACCAATGGCTGATGACGTCCCTTTCGCCAGATGGATCGGCTTCGAGTCAATAATCAATGCCCATTGCAGTGAATGCCGATATCGTTACCGGGGAGTTTGAAAAGAGCGCACTGAGGATCGTTGTTATCGGTGTAGAAAAACGAGGAGAGGTTCTTTTTTGGGGGGGAAGGATAGGAGAATGGGAGATGAACCTCATTCAAAGGAAAAAGGGGAATGAGAAGTGAAAAAAATGAAAGAAAAAGAAGCTCAGAGGACGCTGAGGTCGGTCCATCAGGGAAATGGAAGGAAAAGGGAAGTTGGGGTTGGGGCGATGGGAAAGAAGAAAGTGAGCTGAAGGCTATTCGATGAAGAATATGAAATGCAGATTAAACGTTTTTATTGTACTGTGCATTTAATCTTTTTCTTGAATATTAAAGTGCTTTATTAATTCCGGCTTCCTCTCCTGAGGATAAATCTTGACTTATCAATGAATATTTTCCATTACGATAACATTAATGTTTAATGAATACTAGAAGACAACCTTTCATTTAATATACCTAAAAGTTATCAAAGGATTTTGCATATTAAAATGATCAGCTTTATTAATTTTTTTCAGGGATGTTGTAAAACTATCAGGTTGTAACATAAGTAATGCGCGTTTTTTTTTACGTAACCATCTGTCAAGAGTTACAAAACTTTTAGGCAGATGCATTAGACAAAGGGAAAGCAGGGTTATTTTTGTAACCTTTATTCAATTGCCAATTTTTTTTTGCATATTCAGGTGTTTATGTAAGCGAATACGATGGAGGTATATGATAAGCACATGTTTTATTGTTTGTCTTTGGAAAAAATAAAAATACAAGTGAAACAGCTGTAGAGATTCAAGATGTGTATAAACATACTGTAGACAGTGAATCGAAGTGTCGTCGGTTTTTTTCAAGGTTTAAAACTGGCAATTTTGATCTGAAGGATGAACGGCGCTCAGAAAAATGCTCGACTTCGCACAGCTAGGAGTTTGCCTGGGAAAGAATTATTCTCCCTCCATATTTACCAGATCTGGCACCTTCTGACTTTCATTTGTTCCGTATTCTTCAAAATCATTTTTGTAGAAAACATTTTCCTTCTCGGGAGAAGGTGGAATGGGAAATAGTGGCATTCTTCAATTCAAATCCGAAAAAGTTTTTCAAAGATGGCCTTCAGAAGTTGCTCGGAAGATAAAGAGAAGTCACAAGTAATGATGGAAATTACATTGATGATTAATTTGCTATAAATAAACAATATTTTATAACTTTAACGTGTTGTGCGTTATATATGTAATACTTCATCCGCACTACCTGAACTAGCTTGAAGTAAACTAGTTTAGATGTTATTTGAAAACAGTTTTAGATTAACCTAGTTTGGAGAGCTAAATATGCTTCCGCACTTGAAATAGTTCGAACGAGTTAAAAATATGTGCTCAATGCCTCATGGTGTTGCAACGAGCAAACAAGCATTCATTTCCCGAACATGAGCGATTTCGAAATTTCATCACTAGGTGTCCTTCTTTCTCTATAAACAAGCAGAAAGCCACCTATTTCAATTGTATTATATGTGCTTTTGTAACCATGATAAATTCAAAAATAAATGAAAAAATATTATGTAAATTTTTTTTTAATAAAATACTACTGTGTCAAAAAATGCTATACAGCTGAATAAAGTTAAAATCTTTCGAAGTTTTCATGGTTCCCATCAGATGGTAATTTAAAATTCATTATTTCATATATGAATAAATTTTAAAAAAATACAGCTATGTAAATATTTTTAAAATAAATTATTTACCGTGTAAAAAAAAATGCTACACGTGAAAGAAGGACATCTGGCGGCAGATTGGGGAAACCGCTCTCGCACGCATTTTAGCATTGAAACGGAGCAGCATGCCAGGCCTTGTTAATCTCGAAGGCCTCGACGAGAGAGAGGCAAGACCACAAGGCAAGGCGATCCAAAAAAAAGGGCATCGCATCAGCGCACGGAATTCTGGGATCCCACAATTCCACGCGCGAAGCTAGTTAATCTGTCTCAAGAAGGTTTGGGAAACTCGCTTAATCCGAGACAGTTTCTAACGCCTGAAACCGGTTTCGTTTAAACCAGTTGTGTACGCACTTGAAAATCGGAACTAGTTCGGCAATCTAAACTAGTTTGGAAATGCTAGTGCGGATGAGGTATTACGACCTGATAAAAACTACATAACGATAACAGAAAGTCGTTGACAGAGGAAAAAACAGTTACATGTTAATACATTTATCGCGACAATGGACTATCGCGAATTGGAGGCGTTTTCGGCGATGCACAGGCGTCAACATAGGTGCTGTTACCATACGCCTGCTCCGGAGCCCCAACCTCAAGAGGGATCGTTGCACTGTCTTGGTACAAAACAGTTGCATTTAATAAGGTCCCAAATATTTCATTCTTTAAAAAGACAACAGCTTTACTGCATATTAATGATAATGACAGACTTTTCGACATTTATTTCGTTTTCACCTAAGTACATATGAGATGATGTGAACATTGTTTTACAAAGGGTGCGTGTCTTCTTCTACGCTGGAAAACGCTCGGGTGCGGCGCTCAGACCGTTTCTTTTTAGCATTCGAGCGCTAAGATTGGCTTTTCTTTTTGGCTCAGAATACATCATACCTGGCGTTCTGAGCTCGCCCAGATCGCCTGGACTTTTGCGACCTAGCGTTTGAACGTGTGACGTAAATTACCATATCCAAGATAGCTACGTTGAAGTAAATATGCAATATTTCGATGCTCCGGGATTCTGAAAATTAACCGATACGAGAGGGAAGGAGAAAATGGGCTTTTGTTTCAAAATAGCAGAAGTAAATAACAGAATTTATTTTATTTGTTGCTGTTAGTTACAGCTACGTTGAAGCAGCCTGCAGTTTCAGTATCTTTGTCAGTTTCAGTTTCCTGGAAAGCTTGGAAAAGGTTGCTTTTTTATTTAAAAGCTTTTTATAACTTTGCTGTGTTAGTTTGTTTAGGTCAAATCTTGTAATCAATATTAAACCAACTTTCCGACAAGCTAGGGAGCTGCAATTTGACACACTTATGCAGAATCGATGACAATTTATGATAAAGAAAAAAATTTTCAAATCGGTTCATTGGTTCGTGTTCTAATGGTACTAACTCATTACTACGAATTGATTGTTGTAACAATTGGACATTTCGTTATGGCGAGAGGAAAATGCAAATAAGAGAAGGATGAAAATCGGAAAAAAAATTCCACAGGCCCTGAGAAAATTCCATGCTCGAACCAACTAAACCACCGTGGTCACGAATCTAAAATGTCTTTTGGATAGCCCAACTGGTAGAGGCGTCGGCCATGATAGCAGAGGTTCCTGGTTCGAACCCAGGTCGCAGAAATTTTCCTTCCATATTTCGACAGAAAAATTATAACCTCAGTGGTTGTTGGACGGGTTCGAGCAAGGGATCGTTTCAATAATTCAAATCCACAGAAATTCATCGGGGATGCATCTGATGACTTGACAGGGTATATCATAAAAGTGTACAAGTAAATTCTAGTTTCATCTTCCAAATCCAGCATAAATTGAACGGTCGAGTTAGACGTATAGCTGGAGGCTTTGTTTTGATGCAATCAAACTTTGCTTTGGTCCTCTCCATATAATGTGGGGACTTCCTCGTAGAAAATTGCATTGAGAACATGCTGCTAATAGTAAAGGGAGTTAATCTTAGCCTTCTTGTCACTCTTCTGATTGTGAGCTTGCCGTTGTACTTGTATCCCGCAATCACCATAAACCCTTTTGAAAATATAAGCGTGTCAAATAATACATTTGAACCCCTTTATTAATAATCTCATGGGGACCCCAAAATTTTGAAATATCCGTGATTCGGGTTATTCGGGAATGAAGGAAACCTCGATGATGCAGTGCTATGAATCAAGCCTGAGACTATGTTGTTAAAAATTAACGTGATTCTTTCCTTACATTCCTTGGACCACACTTGACTACTCTCCACGTGGACGGTAGAAAATCGCACAGGGTTTGATTCAATTGATGAGTTAGATGTAGGCTTCATGCAAGATAATCTTTCAACGAGATAATCTTCATAAAGCCTCTGAGAGTTCCTCTTCCTTTCCGCGACGTGTCATGGCAGCAGCTTATGTACACAACTCTTGTAATGCTTTTCCAGTTGCAAATCTTTATTTATTATTTTATTTACGGTAGCCTGTGAAGTTCCTACAATGTTTGCGAGCCCTCTTTGGGATGCTGGATTTTCACACTGGACAAGCTTCTTGACCTTTCGAATGACTTGTGGGGTTCGGCTTATGGGAACTCTAGGATTTTGCTATTCCAAGGCCAGTTGGAATTAACCCTTCCCAGGAATTTCCTTTTCCATTCAGTATTGCCTGTATGCCTTTTTCGAAACAGAAATTTTGTGTTTTACATGCGCTAATTATAGCAGAATAGCTGTACTCTAATTAGCGTCGAAAAGGGCAGTAATGTACCCTGACCCGCAGCATTCACGCAATTGATCATTACCAAAAATCGTAATCAATCTTCTTTACATCAGGTATGAAAAAATCCTCCCAAGATTAAATTTTCAATTGAATCTTTAAGAATTATTCACCACTAGGAAATAAGTTTTAAATAAGGAACCTGTGGACTAAGTTACCTACTGTAACTAGGCTAAACACACGTGGATTCTTGTCTACGGTGGATTTGTTGGTTTGAGCGTGAGATGGTTATCCAAAAGGTTTGTAGTTTTATCCCAAATTATGGAAATATTTTTTCCATTTTTTTCATCTGTAATTTACTATATCTATAAGTTTGGCGTGCAAATAAGTCATCCACAGACTAATTTTCAATTGATTCTTTAATAAGGGACGCCTTCCTTTTTTTACTGGCGCGAAGAGAATAGCAGGCAACTCGTGGATAAAAGATGAACATCAATTTTATTCTCAAAATTTGTAAATGAACTTTACAGTTTCAATCACAGTTTCAACAATGCTTTCGGAACTCTTCTGAAATTTAACTGAAATTTAGTGTCAGGTACTATGATTATGACCTTAAAATAATAAGATCTGATGACTCCTTTTTTAAATTACCGGTATTCGAAAAGTTGGGCGATGTATGGAGAATCCCAAGGACTGTAGATTGTCTGGTTCCAAACTGTGATGATTTGGGGCCGCTACATCTTAGGACCTGCTGGCTTCATCAGTATTAGTGCCAGTGAGTAGTTGGACATTCTAGGAGATCAAGTTCGCCCTATATTTACATAGTGTTGCTACTTTTAGAGAGATAATGCGCCCTCCACATATAGCCAGGACAATTTAATATTTAAGTATATTTACCGCGTATTCACTTTTTACAACTATTGCTTTATCTTATCTTCTTGTTATGGCAAACTGTCTGGGTAATGGAAATTAATTTTTTAACTACTGTAACTGATTTGGTTCAAGCTTTAAGGCAGGGACGTCCAAATCGAGCCCGTCGCCCACGTGCAACATAAAAAGCTCGCGGACAAAGCTCACGGGCAAAGCCGAGGAGATAGTCCAAAACTCAGGAGGGGAGTGGGTATTGTTTTTCCTATGCAGTTTTGCCAGATTTAGGGGGCGATTCCAGTAAATGAGGCATCATTTCTTTTATAACTGATACTTGCTTGTTTTTCGTCTCACTTAACAAGCCGCACATTCCGAAAAAGCATAAAATCACTGAACCAGTATTTAAATCGGAAGGGAAGAATCTGTTTTTTTTTTCATTGTTCACGGATTGGATTCTAAATCCTTAATATGCAATCTTGTCCTATCGGGAAAAAGAAAATACAATTCTACGTGACATCGAGAAAATTGCCATATCAAAACGAAGGAAATAAAATGGTAAACTGCCTTTTTTTTTTTTTTTTTTTTTTTTTTTTTTTTTTTTTTTTTTTTTTTACAGTGTCGAATTGATAATTAGCAACTCGACTTTAAAGAACTGGTCAACGTAATGTGGAATAGGGGGTGAAGGAAGATTACCCGCGTGCACAGGCGCTGCCCGCGGACAGAAACCTTGGACATCCCTGCTTTAAGGAATAATGACTTAATTGTAGAGAAAAAGTTGTAAGGACAAATAACGCGGGATCTCAGTTCCAAAATCAGAATATAGTTTACAATTTAAATGATGAAAACTCTTTATAAATCGAGTTTAGCCTCTATCATCTGACAGAAAAAAGCATGTTTTAACTGAATGCCATAAAAATTCAAAATGAACAATTTTGATGAGCTAAAAGATAACTTTCATAGATAAACTTTTATGGTATTCAGAAGTAAATCCTGTCAGTTGATGTTTAATGTCTACTAATAAGGTATCTTTTTCATTTAAAATTGTAAAGTAAATCTGATACAGCTTTACATTCGTTATGACCTTGGTCTCCATGTAAATATCTGAAAAACTTTATCCTCTCATTTGCCATTTGCTAAATCTCTTTTTCTCTATTTGTTACTTTCAAAGTTAATGAATAAATAGTGAGTTAGAAATCGTTTCCATTTTTAAAATATTTTTGTAAGCTCACTGGCCATTTTATTTTCGTTAATAAAATACACGTAAATAATATAAAAAATATTCAAGAAGTTATCTACCATATTGATTTTTCCGGAAATATTTATGTTTTAAATTGAAAATATTTGTGAAAAGTTGCAATCTTTAAACCTTCTCCTTCTTCCTTTTTTTATCATTATAAACGAAATAGCTGGAAGCATAAAATCATTAATTAAAATCTAACCGTATTTTTATGAACCAAAATCTTATTTAACTTCCAGGAATTTTAGTTACTATAATTAAGTACTTCAAATTCTAGATTAGTTTTCATCAATTTTCCTAGGTCATATTGATTTCTTCTTTAATTCAAAACTTAATAGCTTAAAAAATCGTTTATATTGCGCTATGCACTCAACAAGTTATCGACCACATTGATTTTTCCATAGATGTAAAAGATCTGTTAAAGATGATAGTTTCATCAACAAGACAACAAGGAAAAAAATATACTCTCCTGATTTTTCTCTTGCACCAATCGTTTTTAATTGAAATGCATGTCCAAATTTAAACAAGAATTACAGAGCTTTAAGAATTCGAAATGAATAAATAAAATTTTCTAAGCTTGAAATAAATGAAGCTGAATCTCTAATTTTCATGAAATTCCTATTGAATCTAAAGAAACAATGCATTTGAATTTTGTAACCATGTCACCTGCAGCAATTACAGAGGCTATGATATGACAATTGGTTATTTAACTTTACCACTAAAATGGTTCCAAACAAATGAAAGAAGCCGATATGACATTTTATCATTATAGTACTATGATACCATCTTGACTACAAAGATCAATGACATAGATTAGAATATCACGACGACGACGATTGCATAGAGAGGCATTATTACAGTAAATTCCCATTTTTAACTTTTAATTAACAGGAGATTAATCCCCGAGGGGGTAGGGAAGCTCTGAGGTTATCTATTTGTACCTCTTTGTCTTCACTTTTTAACCCCCCTAGTTTTTAAATAAAAAAATTGATTTCCTCGAAAAAAGTATTTAGAAAATGCAAAAGAGTTCTGTCTTCTTTCGTTTCTCAATATTGCCGATCAAATGTTATCACATATGTTGCCGTAGTTCTAAAGACCAAGTGACTGCCACCCCCACAACTCCGACTCCACTGAGACAATTTATCCCAAACTTCATAGTAAGATACTTCTTGCTTAGAGGAATCTGCATTCCGACTTTCACTCCTTTACATACGTAAATACCACGTAGGCCTTTTGGTCCCCTCTAGCTCCCACTCGCGTAACTCCGACCCCAGTGGGCCAATCGAAACCAAATTAAATAATGAAAGAGACATGCCCATGTTAAGCTATATTCAAAATTTCAACTTTCTACTTGAAAAACTGTAGAAAATATAAAGGAGAGAGAGGCTTACGGATGGACAGACAGACGGACATTGTGGAACCAGTAAGTGCTCCATTCTTCCGTTACTTAATAATATGGCATGTAATCCATTCTTTTCACATATTAGATCCTGAAGATTAGTTATTGCTAATCCAATTATAGCTTAATCAGTGTTTAAACCCAGCCAGAAATTGTGTGTTTATTCAATTTCTCTGGAGTTTCAAGATTTATTACATTGTAGCATATATCCTTTCAGGGTTATTCATACTATTTTTTGCATTTCCGTGCCTAAAATCCATTATTATGGTTTTTAAAAATCTTTTTACCTTCGACTTTAATTTACTACTGTTTTTAAAACAAATACAAAGCAAATCAAGTAGTAATAATCATTCCTAATACGTTTAATAACTATTAAAAAAGATTTTTCTTATATTGACCTAAATATTTTGCCTCGTAAAACCCTGATTTATGATTTTAAATTAAGGTATTAGTACATATCTCGTGTTAAATTATGGAAATTTAATATTGCGCAGTGCAAAAAAAAAATACTATACCGAATACAATGTATAAGAAGGAACTGTGGAACAGAAACCTGTAAAGGAAGGAAAAACTTCAAAACACAAAAGCAAATATGATTTGAAACGTCGGATACGCAAATCAAAGGCTCTGCCTTCATTCTTAGTGGCATAATATAAGTCCAGATGTTCGCTCATAAAGAAAACTATCCCGCCAAGGCTGTACTCAATATATCGCTAACATAAATGACAGAAATGGTTATCCCTCCATGTTTCACAGATATTCGTTACGAATGCCTCTTGTAAGCAAGGCAAACTTCAAGCCAATGGATTACCTCGTCCCATAGCCATCGCAAATATCCAGCGTAATTAAGGCAACCGCATCTCCCTTAAGCTGCTTTAATCATAGGCAGCACAAAGACCAAATTTTTCGCATACACCCACAAAAAAGCCTCATGTTATAAGGTCAGGTAATTTTGGAGCACTGCTTATCTAAGTACTGTGCTGGAAAATATTTATGGACATCGTTTTGCAATTTTATCATAGAATATGCATTTTCCCTATATTTCCCCGCCACTTTAAGTAACAGCGTCCCTAGTGAGCAATTCATATATGGCGGGCTTTTCCATTTGTTGGATAAAAATTGCTGTTAAAAGGATAACCTATCATTCTGTCATTTATTTTGTACCAATCATTTAATTTACCCTTTATTGTATGCAGGGCCGGACTAATACCTTTAGGGGCCCTAAGCACTACACACCTTTCTCAGTATAAATCCTGTTTTTCTGAGGATTAGGGGGCCCCTATTCACATGCTTAGTCTAACGGGGCCCTAAGTACGTGCTTAGTCTGCTTATGTATAAACCCAGGGCTGATTGTGTTTTGACGAGATATTCAGTAAAGTTTAAAATAATAAAACCCAGCAGTTTCAAATTTTAAAACATAATACAAATAGATCTGCAGATATCACTTTGCTCTTACCTTCTTCTTTATTTTTAAATTATTCCACTTGAAAACCATACAATCTATACAAGTAAGCCAGTAAAAGAAAAGAAACATTTTTTGAAGGCTTATAATAGCCCTGGGAATATCCTGTCGCCTTCAACCGAATCCCAACGACGGGCACGGGAACGACTTTCACTTTTTTCCCTCTCTGAAATTAATAATGGTGAGATGATTATTTTGACGTGAACATTCTCTTGAGAATTACAAGACGATCTACATAACTTTATTATGCCCAGCAGGAGTTTTTAACACCAAGTTGGCATTGTGGGTTTAAATAAAAAAATGTTGCTAGAAGAAAATGCACGAAAACTCAAGGAAGCTTTATGTGCCATTTAATATAGATTGTTAACCATTAAATTCTGATATAATGGCTTTGCAGGATGCTACAGATAAAGAGTTGGCGGAACAGATTTTCTGCTCAAGTATTATTAACACTAACCCAATAAAAATAGAAAACCAAAAGAAGCTGTAATCGCAAGAAATTTCAAAAATACATCGATAGTAATCTATCATCCAATATGAGAGCCCGTTTTAAGATTACAAAAAGGGAGAATTGAACGATTTCAAAGTTTCTTATTTCCAAAAAAAAATTCTCGCGTAAAGAATATTTTGATTGGACAAGATTGGACAAAATCCTATTGATAGTATTAATGTTTGAACAATCGAACATTTGCGGGACGAGTTGTAATCTCAAGTGAGGGCCAGTAACCGCTTCCGAAATCCACTGATGACATGGTTAGGTTCTTGCAGAAAGAATGGACCTAAATACCGGAAGCTCTTTATCGGAACTTTTTAGAAAGTATGAGGGTGAATCAAAAAGTAAGTTGCACTCTGAAACAGTAAAAACAGCTGTAAACAATTGTCTGAACGTGAAATTAACTTTTCTATGCCGCTGCGATAAAAATCCGCTCCAGCGTTTCTCAATCATGTCAGCCAGAGACCATTAATAAAGAGACATGTCATTTACTTAATTTACATGTAATACGGAATCCTGGGTTTCATTGGAGAAGTTCAGATGGCGCTGTAACGACGACGTCATTGTTTCGATTCTAAGTTTCGCAAAATGTTCAAAGCTTTGCAACGAGCAAATCGACGAGCGAAAACTTTCATAGAA
>JAHWFO010027233.1:4819311-4849243 GCA_023313115.1 Rhysida immarginata
TGTTGCGAAAAAATCCTGGCGACATGAGAAGACATTAGTATGGAAAAGGAAACGTATTTATTTGACGTTTACTAATGTACATACATTTGAGGAGCATAAACGTATTGTATAAACATAAATGTTTTAACCAGACAGTCATTACATATTAATACGGCAGTCATTACATATTAAGCTTAGCTTGCAGTACATTGCCATAGCAACACTATAGAGCTATTATTATAAGCTATCGTCAGCATGTGCCACATCCATTGTTAACCTAATCCTTAGATACGGGAAACTCATTGTTGCCAAGGTGAAGTCCCACATATTCAAATCGGCCTCGGTGGCTCAGGGGTTGCGTGATGGCCTCTGATGCCCGAGGACGCGGGTTCGATCCCGTGTAGTCGTTTACCAGCTGCACGTTAAAGAACCCTTGCGAGGCAAAATTTGCGGCCCCTATAACGCCGTCCTGAAATGACCATGGCAGTTGAAAAGGGCGTTAATACCAAACAAACCAAACCAAACCAGTTTATTCAAGTCGTTAACTTAAAGTTTATATATTCTTGACATTGTTAGGTGCAAAATATGGTTAACAGCCTGTGGAAGAAGCGATCTGCTTACTGAAAGTTTTAAAAAAAAAATCAGTGAAAATTACTTAGTGTCTGCAAGCACGTTTTACAAATGAACAGTTTTATAACGCCAGCAGGAGAAGCTTATATGTTGTAACAAGTTGATATTCGAGACTTCTGTAGTGATTACATTTTCACTGTTTGTACTTCTTCTGATAAATTGTTTGTTTTTTTATAAATCTGTGCATGTGAGATTCATTACGATTTGTACAGGATGTTTCTAAATTATCTCCCGTATTATGCATGTTTATTACTCAAAAACTATTAGGAGAGAGTGGTCTTGGTTCGGACGAAAATCAAATCTTTTCTCTCTGTAGGTTAATCACGAACAAAATATTGAATGTGTATATCGTATTTTGTACTTTAAACCTTTCGCCATTTACCTGTACATGTGATTTTCCAGTAGTCACATGATAATCTACACTAAAATATCATGAATTATGACCAGCATCCCTTCAAGGCACACGCACGGTTCGCCCCAACAACGATTACACATTGCAAAATTTGCATAACAGACTGAGAAAGCTTTAAAGCTGGTGCACCAAACGGCAAGTACACGAGCCTCAAGATGGGTAAACGTCCGGATTCAACGGACATCCAAAAAGGGATGATAATAGGCTATCGCAGCAAGGGTGGCACCATCTCCGAAACGGCGCGATTTGTGAACTGTTCACGGTCCGCTGTAGTGAAAATGCGCAAAGAGTGGACAGCAGAGACAGAAATCGCGTCCCAACGCCATCACTGTAAAGGGTCACGAGCCATCGACCGACGGGGTAAGCGGCGCCTACGACGACTCGTAAAAGGTGACAGGAGAGCCACAGTCCATCAACTGACCACCAGATTCAACAGTGGTGCCAACAGACGTGTATCCGACATTACCGTTGAACGCACCCTGCTACGGATGGGCCTGAACAGTCGACGCATGGTTGCTGCACCCATGTTGACCAGGGGTCATCGTCCACGACGCCTAGACTTTGCACGTGAGCACCGCCATTGGACCACAGACGAGTGGGCTAAGGTCGCCTTCTCCGACGAGTCAAGGTTTTTGCTCTATAAGATTGACGGGCAATGGCGAGTGCGTCGTGAACGCCATGAAAAGAGACTGAAGGAGGCTATTGTGGGCAGAAACAGGCTGGTGGGGGTAGTGTGCATGTGTGGTGGATCTTCTGTTGGGAGCAGTTAGGTCCACTGATTCGTCCAGAGGGCAATTTGAATGCCTGTGGCTATCTGTCAATCGTAGCGGACCAGGTGCACCCGTACATGCTCACGATGTTCCCCCAATGTGATGGTGTGTTCCAGCAGGACAATGCAACCTGCCACAAGGCACGTCTTCTTCTGGATTGGTTCGAGGAACACTCCACTGACTTTCGAGTGCTCCCTTGGCCCGCTAATTCGCCGGACATGAATCCAATCGAGCATCTGTGGGAGCACCTTGATCGCCATGTACGGCAGCTGGACCCTCCACCTATGACTCTCGAAGCTCTGTGGATAGCGCTTCAAGCGGAATGGACTGCCATACCATCGGACACATACCGCGCACTTCTTGCGTCCATGCCACGACGCCTAGCAGCAGTTATAGCGGCGAAGGGTGGCTACTCCCATTACTAAGCGGGTGGTCATATATTTTAAAAACCTCTGCAATGTCCGAAGCAACCCCTATGTTATCACAAGAGCACGAAAATGTTATCACAAGAGCACGAAAATGTTATCACAACTTGCCTAACATTATCACATTATAAAAAAATCACAATCACTTGACTAGCAGATTTGTTTCATTTAGAAGCAAGGCTAGCAGACGTGACATTTCTACTGCGGCTTTCATTTTCTGTATCTTCTGGTGCTCGCTTCATATCTTCCCTGGAAGGAAGATCTTGAGCTCTTTTCCTTTTGAAAGTTCTAACCACGCGTCCGAACTAACCCTCTTTGTTGCGTCGGAATCAACCCCACCACGCCAGAAATCAAATAAAACCTTGTTAAGGCCTAACGACGCACATGGCCGAAATAAAACTGCAACACGTTTAGGTATAGTATACTGTCCCTCAGGAATAAATGTCTAACTTAACATTTTTCGTATAACCTCTCTACAAATTCCCGAACAAACCTACCTCAAAAAATTTTTTCACACTCCCGAAAACAAATTTTATTTTTTATTTACTTACCTTTGTTGTGATCTTTCTGGCGAAGAGATTTTCATAATCTGTATAGTGTCTACACTAAGGATAATTTTTTAGGCAGCGTGCGAATAGTTTCGACTGAAAAAATCGATTTGTCCGAACCAAGACCACTCTCTCTTATATATTTTAACGTGATTTTTTTTATTCACAAAGAAAAATTCAAAAAGTTTCTTAGCATGCCTTAATAAATTTCAGTGTCCCTCCATTTATGGCGTGAAGGACGTCAAAGCGAAACTCTATTTCCTCCCATGTTCGGGCTAGCATTTCGGGGATGATTTCAGCGATTGTTTCAATTATTCTGTTCTTGAGAGTTTCAATGTCATCAATGTTGGTCTTGTACACTTTGTCTTTCACATATCCCCAGAAGAAAAAATCCAGAGGGTTCGCATCGGGTGAGCGAGGGGGCCAAGGGATTGGCCCATCCTTCCAAGCCATCGTCCTGGAAAGTTCGTATCAAGGCACTGCTTAACTTGCAGGCCCCAGTGAGGAGGTGCTCCATCTTGTTGGTAGACTATGTTGGGCTGCAGTTCTTCCACCCGTGGAATCAGATATTTCTCCAGCTGCAGTAGGCTGCAGTGGTAATGGTGTGTTCAGCGAATAAGAAAGGTCCGATTACTCGATCATGCATTAAACCGCACTTTTAGGCTGTCGCGTATATGCTCCTATAGAACGTGGGGGTTTTGTAAGCCCCAAATGCGGCAGTTGTGTCGGTTTACTCCTCCGGAAGTATGGAATGTTGCCTCATCAGAAAACAAAATGTCCTCAAGGATGGTGGGATCATTGTCGATTTTTTGGAGCATATCCTCAGCAAACTTTTTGCGCTTCGGTCGGTCATCTGGCTTCAGTTGATGCATCATCTGGATTTTGTAGGGCGTCAGACGAAGGACGTGCTTCACTATTTTATGTACGGATATCATTGGCATATCCAGTTGACGAGACGCTTGGCGAAGTGATTTACGGGGACTACGATCGAACGCCTCCCTGACCTTTTCTACTCTCTGTGGTGTCGCTGAAGGTCTACCAGCACGCTTTTTTGTTTAACAGGCTGCCTTTGTTTAAAAATTTTTCATGCCATAGCTTAATTGACTTATGATTTGGAGGATCCTTTTTACGTTTTATTTTGAACATTCTCTGAACTGCAATCATTGACTTAAATTCCGCAAGCCATAACACGCATTGAGCTTTTTCTTGAATACTCGCCATTGTTTACTGCGTCTCGCGAAAAATGGGAGAAAATTTAGAAACATCCTGTATATTTCATTTTTCATATAGTCTACTTTTATTATCTTTAGATTCTGATATGGGAATTATAAAATTTTCAATAAGAATTATGTAGACATTTCTGCATTATAAATGCACATAAACTAATATTTATAAAATTTATTTAGCAATTTAAGTTTTACAAGGAATAGATGAGTTTGTGTATTTGTGAAAATTATTTTCAAAACAAAATAAAATTGCTTGATATTTAAAATGTTTCTTGCGGTTTCTATTTAAATATAAGATTTCCAAAATATAATTTTAAAATTAAAAACATAAGTAAAAAAACTTATACGCTGTACAACGAAAATTTGACTGGGCGTGTCCAATTAGATTTCCAATTTCAATTTGCAGAACAGTTTTTACTGTGACGTCAATAATGCCTTGCTTCGTTGTTACTACTTGCGTCATTCATGCATGGCCTGAGTGTTTCATTGGAGAAGTTCAGAGGGCGTCTATTAACAACATATTACATTTTTTTCTATGGGAAAGTCATGAAATGGCATGTCTCTCTATTGAAGGTCTCTGATGTCAGCACACTCCCATAAGACATGCTAAGCGTTCTGGCGATTTCTTTAATTCTGATTCGTCGATCGTCCAGAATCATCTCATTAACGCGGGCAATGTGCTCGGCAGTGTTGGGCGTGGATAGTCTTCCTGCGCGGTATTCGTCCGTCCAATCTGAGCGCCCATTTTCAAACTGCTGGCACCACTTCACAATTGCAGGGCGAGAAATCACATTATCCCCGTAGACACGGCAAATTTCCTTATGGATTTCAGTGCAATTTAAGCCTTTCGCCCAGAAAAAACGGATTGTTCCGCGAATCTCCAACTTGGATTGTACAACCAGTTGATGCGCCATGACAACAATACTCTTGCGTACGCAGTAAACGCGTGAACACGTGGGATCATGCCACGTTGCAATTATAGACAGGCAGCAACCTTAAAAACGGCGAATGATGTTGGCGCTCTTCGTCTACAGATGGTGCTGAGTGTAGCTTATTTTTTGATTCACCCTCGTATGTCCAGAAGGATGGTTGATGTAATTTCAGCATGCGGAGATCCAACAAAATCTAAAATAAAATATTTTTATCCCGTATCTGTGTACTGTCCGTTCCATCAGTGTATGCTGCTTGACCCCGACATGTCAAAATGTTATGCTGTTGCATAGATTGTGACAAGCAAAATGTTAGGCGTGATAAGGATAAAGGCCTGTCTATCTTAAAGCCTTTTGATCTTCGATGACTCATTGAATGGCTCATACTTGGAAAGAACTAAGCATAGAACTACGATTATTATCGTTGCCAAGAGCGTATTCAAGGATGAGGAGATTCTAGATTCCCTGAAGACTTGAAAATTTTATTTGAAAAAGTCATAAATTTGCACTTAATGACATTAGTTTTTAATAGCTCTATGTAACACACTTAATCAAGCAATAATAAAGTGCGGTATCTAACATTACTTGGATGTGATATTAAACTGCTTGTTCCTCTTTCCCTGATGGAGATTACTCTTAGCCAGTTGGAATGAAGCAGGATAATGCATCTATTTAACACCTAATTAAAGGACTCGTTGGTAATTCTACATTCTTTGAGTTCCATATTTTTTTCTAAATTAACCTGATATTCATTTTTGCCTTTACTGTTTCACGTTAAGGATCCTTATTTACCAGTTGCTGCAACAGAGGAAAAATTCTGCATTTCTTTATTTACGAATTGGAGAAACTCACAAATTCATCTTCCTTCGTAAATTTTATTAAATTTGTTTTGCAGAAATGTTCATATTTCTGTGCTCTGAAAAAGATTTTGGTCAGATGAATAGGAAGTTTCGACCTTGCCAAAATGCGGTAATTTTACATATTAATATTTTTTATGTCTTTCTGCTTAAATGTTACATATTCGAGACATCCATAAAGTGATCCCTAAATTTAGGAATATGTATCCTAAAAATGACAAACGCATGCAACCTGAAAGTTATCCAAGACAGTAGAAAAAGAATTCAAAATATATCTTTAATTATATAAAAGGCCCAGTTCTTTGATCCTGTCTGTCCCAATTCTTACGTAGGCACTTCTAACTTAATAAACTCTTAATGAATGACATTATGAAAACTGAAAGATTAAATGGTCACTATCACATAATACCATATGAGATTTGTAATTTATTAAAGCATTTCCAATTGTAAAAGAAAGTTATTTGTGTAACCGCTACTATATCATATTTCCGTCTATTGCCGCAACGAAGCGATCGTAACGGACGCGTGCTCCAAGCCAGCATCAACAATCTAGTCATTCATAACTCGTCAGTATGAATTGATTGATGTATCGATCACCATTAGAGCACGTGGCATTGAACCGATTTCAACCTACTTCGATCTCTTCCAAGTCTGATCTGTATTTATCGATTGGCGAAAACAGATTTTGAAAATCTTTCATACATTTTCGGAAAATCAATTCACAGACGGACGGACGGATAACGCGAAAACATAGAGAATCTTTAGGCACTTAACAGTTAAGTACTCATGCAAATATTCATTATTGTTTTCAAGAACACATGGATAATTAAGAAATTTACGCATGTAATTTTTATTTGATTCGCGCGAATAAACACAGATGATAAAATTTTAATTTTGGTGGGTTTTATTGTTGAGATAATGGTGTGACCTTTTTAAAATTGTAATTTAGTCTCGACGTATTAATATTTCTCCTAAAAGGACATCTTTAGTAGGGAATATTATTCTCTGCTTGGTGACACCAAGAATTTTGAAAGAAGAGGAGCCAAGCTTATTCTGATGAGATTAAATTTCAGGAAACATTTGGAAGCATCCCATACTTTTTCTTACGGAAGGACAATCTTTGTGCTCTTAACCAGCCCCAGAAAACAACCACAACACATGTTCTAAGAAAACGTGATTTAAACACTTCTTCAAAAGACTTCGTCTGCATAGTGAGTTTGTTTAATTAATGTTATATTTTTGAACAGAATATGCATCTTCTAAATTAAAGTACGCCAGAAAATTTATTTGCCATGAGAAGAAGTCTAGAAATTTTTATATTTTGCTGTTTTTCATTAGATTGGATGTTATTTGGTTGAAAATGCTCGTCCCATTTGAGATAGTTTAAAAGTAATATTATATAATCTACTATGGTAATGTTAAAATCAACTCTGCTTACTTTCAATAGAAAGTAATGGACCCAATTTACCATCAAGAAATTCCCCAACTCTATGGTACTGACGCTCATCGATTCACAGTTCATGTTCTTCACTGGCTTACTATTCACAAAAAGAAACAGATCCCATTTTCATCCATCCCGGTTAAGTCCCCAGTACTCAGCTGCCTTACTCTTAGACTTTCTGTGACTTTGGACTTCTTAATAGAGAGCTTGGAAACTGTCGACCTACAACGCTGAGAGTCTTATGGAAAGTGTGCAAAGACGTGTGGAGCAACGTCTCCCCTTGCAATGCTTCACAGAAGTTTGTTACAATGGAAACTGCGATGTCGGGCTATTGTCCATTTCAGGGAACATTGAACACAACAGACGGTGGAGGAACGTTATCTCGAAGAGAAGCTGAAGGTAAAATCGTTCAGTTTTAACTGCCTCTATATAAAACTAGCACAGCCATTGGGCTTCCACTTTAACTGCTTAAGAGTCTTTAGGACACTTGGATCGCCTTTAACTTCGTTTTGCTTAGTTGTGCCTGTATTCGGCGGTAGCCCATTAGTAGAGATGATGAACTAGAGACTCATGGTCTCTGATTCGAATCCAGGTCGCGGAGTTTTTCCTTTCGTTGCTGAGCTATAACGTTTCAAACAGTGTATACGTCAATTTGGGACACTCTGTAGTTGTTATTATTACACAGGGTGATTCAAAAGTCTGTACCCGATTTATAGCTACACAACCGTTGACAGCAGCTGAACGACTCGTCTACCCTCATTCGAAAGAGGGATCGTCAAGTTTCTTAGGTTTACCAGTAGAGGTCTCCCTTGTCTCATTGTTTCGATATGGAGACCCAACGACAGAAAGCGTTTTGCATCCTCCTGTTTAACAAGCGCGAGTCAGCGATAACCGTGCAGCTCAAAGATTCGGATCGGAAGCACCTACTGCTAAAAGTATTAGAAATGGCATCAAACATTCCAAGAAACGATTGTAAGCGGAAAAGCACAGATAGTTTCGTATCTCTGATGAAAACATCGAGCGTGTTCGGCAGACATTTTTTTCGCATTCTAAGGAAGTGGCAGCCGAGATTTGCGGGTGCTCCAGGAGATTTTTGGCGTGTTCTGCGATGTGGTTTGCCATTGAAGCTACGCCGAATTAAACAGATACAAGCCCTTCTACCGGACGACAGACAACAAAGTTGACTTTTGCCGCCATAGGGGGCCATATGAACACCTGTAATAGGGTGCCTGGATATAAGCGAGCGGAGAAGGGTGATGACATCCTATTCCGTAAGCTTTACGCGTGAACCGCCATTTTGATCCCGTTGGTCGAAAGTGGCAACTGCGTAACCACAGAATAAGTGGAGTAACTATGCTAAATTCGTCGTTATTTTAGGCAAATTTATTGTTGCCTGAAGCTATGGAATTTTAAATTAGGTCAATTTTATTTTATTTCTTTACATAAATATTTAGAAAAAATAAATAAATTTATAAAAAAGGTATAATTTTTTTTTAATTTTTAAAATTTTAATAAACAACAAAACTATTCCATATTTACACATGCGCATGTCTTACTCCTACAATGAAATCTTAGTCGAAATTTTATGTTTCAAGAAGAAGTTTTGATGTGACTATGTTCATCACACAATTCTAAATCAATGACATTAATGATTAAGGAGATGCCAGTGACAATTTTTTTTTTTTTTGTGAAGCAAAGCTTTAGAAAACTGATTCTGAATTTAATAATATATCAGAATCTTCTTTAAATAGATAGGTCAAATTTTTATTGGCTCCATTAATATCCTCCTTTCAAATATGTTCTTCAGTAATAAAGCTTTGTAGCCATATGTAACAATTTTTTATTCATCTCAGAATATTTTTAATGATGCCGATATTCAGTACTTGTTACGTTCATTTTCGAAATAACTGTCATATTTATCTTCTGTGGCCAGGACTTCACTTGTTTCTTTTTATTTGAATTAGCCATAATTTCTCTTTGCAACGTTTGCAGGAAAACGAAAAAGCCTTCCACCTTTGCCAAAGTGATTGCTACATGCAGGAAATTCAGCCATCGTTTTTGCTTGTTAAAAATCGATGTTAGTAACTTATTTTAAAAGATCAAACGATTAAAAGTTCAGGAAAAAAGACAAATAAAGAGAATTCTGACATCACTAAGCGAAACTGTAAGTATCGTACGAGTATTTGAGCAAAAAACATGCGTTGTCCTATGCATTCGGGATCAAAATAGCGGACGGAAGCCACAAACGTGAGAGTTGTCACCACCCTTCTGCCGTTCGAATCCTAGCCTGTAGATCAACATTTCGAAAGTTGATGATATGACGACTATTTTGTACTTTACGGCACCGCTATATGTTTATTTTATCAAGAATTATAGTATTTTGAAATCGGGTTGGCGCAGTATTCCTTAGAGGAATAAGTGCCTTTGCCGTCAACTGCTTTGGCTTATAAGATAATCGGGTACAGACTTTTGAATCACCATGTACTGTATTTGATAATGTTATATTCGAAAAGACTTTCCTGGAATATATTTTATTCTTTTCCTCTCTTCTTGTCACTTTTAACAATGACAATCTGATAATTAAATTATTCCGTTATAAATTAAAGCTCTATAATTTTCATTCTTGATAATATGCTTTTATAGTTAATTTATTTTCTTTCCATTTTCAGATAAATATATTAAAAATTTATATTTTCTGATTTTCAAAATAGTTTATTCGTAATCCTAAAAAGACGACTGTTAGCATGTTTGATTAGATTCTTCGGGGTCCATGTTCAAATTTGTTTTCCAAGGGAGCCAAACGATAGATACGTTTAAGAGATAACTCGAAAAGTCTTATGGGTTTAGAATCTAAATTGTAGCTAGCTATTGCTGAAGCGGAATTACAAATATATCTCTTTGTGAATCACAATTGCAAATAATCTAAATCGAAATGCTTTTAGAGAAAACGATAAGCCCAGAGGAAAGGGGGAAGGCAGAGCAAAATTGAAATTGTTTTCGAAGAAAATTATTTCGACCGCTAAGTTTCTCAGTCCAAACAATTAACTTTTCTAATTCGTCTAATAATAATTTTTATCGTTTCCGCGGATTCGTTTTAGCCATATCCAAGGATGAGTCCGAATAAATTAAATTGCGTTTGGTTGCCAGTGTTAGATCTCATGGAAACGCACTCGTTGTGGACACACGAAACTTTCACTTGTCTGTTATGGATCGCATTTTGCCCATTAAAATTACAATAAAAGGCATTATCAAGCCATATTTCATCTAATTAATTGCAAAGGAGAGGAGGAGGTCATTAGAACGCATCGCATCGATGTCTCTGCCATCCAATTGTAAGCCCGAGTCCAAAACCTATATGATTAACGTTTCACGGGAGTTCACTAAAACTTTATTATATTAAGTAGAAATACTCCTGGCAACCCCTGTCATAAATGATTAACATGTTTTTAGAAACTAATAGCAGACTTTTCATTTTCCCTATTAATTAACAGTTTAAAAGTGGAAAATTTATATGGGAATTATTTTAATAAAACCCTTCTTTTAAAGTGACAGTATGCAACATTACTATGCTTCAAATTTTCAATTTAATTCCTTTTAGACGTTAGGGAAATAATAGGATTTCAAAATTTTATACAAAGCTAGCGATATCATTCTTGGAAATCAGTCCATTATGTTATCTTGAGAATCAGCAAGCTGGCGCTCGAATGGCCACACTAATGTAAATGATTCCACCAGAGGAGAGGCCAAAATGAGTTCTAGCGAATAAAATTTTTGTGATGAGCCGCATGCTAAGTACATCTTTAGATTCATTTATATTTTATTTGACGCATGTTTTTTTACAGTTAAAAAAGAATTGCGATATTTATGTAATAATGAAAACTAATTTAACGCTAAGGTTGTCATATTTTATTACCAGTAACTTAATTTCAGTTTAAATTTTTCCTCCTGGAATTCATGAAATTGTCTTTGTATGGCCCTAAGGTGATCCAAAGTAATAGAAAAACTAAAAAATCAATAATTCGAAAAGTACAGACAACAGGACGTTGCGGGTTTCACAGAAATGCACAGAAAGACGGGATTTTTAATAAAGAAAAATTTTATTGCCAGAATAGTTACATTTGTCATAGACAGGTGGCTCTTCAGTTCTGTCAGTAGTTTATACAGTCAGCATCTGTCTTTCACCCTTTTAATTCTCTCAGTGCTGCGACAGTGTATCAAATTTACATTATACAATTAGTTACGTTTATTTACAAAGCTGTCGATTTTCATTTATTCTTTCAAGCACCAAGCAGCTATAATGACGGCCGTCAGACATGATTATGAATAGCTTCCTTCAACATGGCCAATGACGTCGGGCGGGGCTTCACACTTAGGAAAGCCGTTGTTACGGTATTCCTGTTGTCTGTGGCGGGAGAGGACCATAAGATGGAGAGGTGGATAGCCGTTTATGGCTTTCAATGTCTCCGTAGAAACAGTACGGTAGGCTCTCGCAGGGACAGAAGGAAGTGTCGTTGAGCTGACTGGAGGCACATTCGTGGGTATTTATTAGTCGCCCTATGATCTCATATCTCCGCTCTGGGATTAATGACACTGAACAATAGAGCTTGCACACCTTGTTAGAAAATTCCCAGTATTCTCCCGCAAATATAAATAATCTGCTCACCTTCTCTGCCAATCCCCCATCATGGGAGGCTCAAAGTATTGATGTGCATTGCTGAACAGTAGCGATCCTGGCAGTGACTTGTTTAAACAGACTGGTCGCACATCGGCGGCAAAACTGGGGAGGGCTTTGCAGTTCTGGAAGGCTTGACCGTGACCCATCGACAGTCTTTCAATCCAGCGCCAGATTGCTCCGTCTTTATTGCTCAAGCAGAGGATCAGGTCGTTAAGGAGGCCCTGATGTGGTCGAATCAATCGGGAGTGCCACAAGAAAAGACTGTGACGGTATTCTCAGACTCCTTGTCGGCACTCAGAGCACTCACACGGAACAAAGACTATTCCGAGCATGCCATTTCTGTCAGAACTTACTGCCACAAGCAACAGAAACGAAATATCACCCTATGCTGGGTCAACTCACACGGAGGTGTCTCCGGCAATGAACTGGTGGACGCGGCCGCAAGGAAGGCGGCCCATCTGTTCCCGGTGGGTGAAATTCATGGCATTAAACAGCGGATCAGTCACTTATCGGTGAAAAGATCCCTACACAGAGAAGCACTCAACATCTGGCAGGCGGAATGGGCCAACTTCACGAAAGGGAGACCAGTATACAATTTTCTGCCGAGGATAGCAACTGTTACCATCCCATTGTAACCCCGGGCCACACAGAAAAGTACTGGCCAGGCCAGTTCTAGAATATCTACGCGGTTTAAGTTTATAACTAGAATATCCATGTGGATCGGGGACTTATTCCTCTAATCATCTTCTTGAAGCAATGGATCCCTTCTCTTTATGTGCATTTCTGTGATTTTTCTGTTATTTTTCGAATTATTGAATTTTTACTTTTTCTGTTACTTTTGGATCAGCCTATTCGTATATTCGGAACAAATCAGAGGATTTAACAAAAAATTTGATCTCTGGAACAATGTGAGATCATTAAACGGACACACGTGGCTGATGAAGTTAACGACTAGGAACCCTTCTTTAACACATTTTAAAAGTGGCGGGATATTCGATAATGATTAGTTAAAACTGCTTGATTTTTGTTGATTGAAAAATAAGAAACAGTTCTAACTAATCTCTTATCGAAAATTCCGTCATTTCCTAACGTTTAATAAATCGATTTTTTTTATTTACAGCTTTACTATCCGAATTTCCGTTATATCGGAAAATTTCTTCGTCCTCTGAAACGCCGACACTGGAGGCGAATGTCAATGCAAACTTACCTAAATAAATAAACGATGAAATTTTTAACGTGCAGTCTAAAACTTAGCGTTTACTTTTCCTTAGCATCAAGAAATTTAAATAGATGGCACCGTAGAGTTATCTCCAAAGCTTTTGACTCCATCCCTCATGACCGCCTGTTAATCAAACTAACTCGTCTATTCAATATACGAGGTCCCCCTCTTAATTGGATAGCTAGTTTTTTACATAATAGAACTTATTCGTTAACCTTATATAATATATCTTCATCCACATTAGTTCGCAATATAGGAGTACCACAAGGTTCATCTCTATCCCTTTTATTATTCAACTTATATATTAATGACATCCCTACAGCCATGTTCCCTATACCCATGATATTATATGCTGACGACACCACTCTATTATATGCCGACCTAACTCTTTCTACAATCCAACAAACCATCAATACAACGTTAACAAAACTTCATTATTGGAACACACTAAACGGCCTTCATATAAATGTACAGAAAACTACCTATATTATATTCCATCAACGTAACAAGAAACTTGATTTTGCCAACTTCTCAATAATATATAACTCCTCGATTATTAATCCTTCAAAAACTTATAAATTCCTAGGGATTTATTTCTCATATAATCTCTCCTGGGATGCTCATATTACTGCTCTGTCTACTACTTTAAATCAAAAGCCTGGCCTTTTTTCCCGGCTCCATTTTTTACCTAAAAACATCTTTATTCTTTTATACTTCACGTTGATCCAATCTTCCCTTATTTATGGGCTCCAATTCTGGGGTTCCACATTCTTAACAAATTTAAAACGAATCCATCGCATACAGAAGTGGTTTATACGAATTTTTTATAATCTAAGGATTACCGACTCCGTATCTGACCTCTTTCCCACAGTAGGCATACTCCCAATTTTTAAATTATACTCGTTTCATTTAGCTATATTTATCTACAAAGGTCTAAATAATAAACTCGAGATTCCACTTCCCCAACATTTATTTTCCTCTAAACCTACCGGACCTTATAACTTAAGAAACAAAACCAACCTCCTTTTTTAAACCCGTTAGTTAAATTTTCCTACCAAAGCAACAGTATTATCATTGCAGGCAGCAAACTATACTCACAACTTCCGCCAATAGTACGTCTGTCCCCTACCTTAGAAGTTTTCAAATCTAGACTAAAACATTACCTCACTAATATTCCTACCTAACCCTTTAATTCCCAATGTACTGTATTTATTTTGCAATGTATTTTATCTTTAATTGTCATTATGAATTTGAAAATCCAGTCAGGGACCTCACTCGTCGGCCATACGCCATACTGGCCTTGACTGGATTCTATGTACTCATCTTTGAAATAAATAAATAAATAAATAAATATTGATACTGTAGTCTTTCTCATAAGCTCCACTTCGTAAATGTTATATGAGCTGGAAAATGGCTTCAACCGTATTTACTTTTCTTAATATACGTAATTTATGATCATTTATGGAGAAAGCCCAGGCTTTTTGATTATGTCTTTAAAGAGGCATAAAAATGTCTAATAATTTTTTTTTTTAATTTTTTTAAATTTTCGTAATATTTTACAGCGGATAATAGATAAGAACTCTAGAGCTCAGGGCTTTCCCATTTCCAAAATCTATGGAGTTGTGCAGGTTCAATTTGCTTTCCCGGTGTAGAAGGTGCTTGTTTCGAACATATGAACGTGAAATGATTAAAATTATGCTTTATGGGCGCATTAACTGCTAGTAACATGCAAAGCGCCAACTAATATTTTACAACAAAGCTGCCCTTGCTCGCTTCCATCCTCTCGTAAAATTTGTTTTGAATGAAGTTTGCAGAGTGAATTTATTATTAAAATAAAGTTTCTTCGAAGCTGGCCCCCTCTAAATAAAATTCTAATAATTAATCCCAATAAAATGGCCGTTATTCGATAATCTGTGTGTAATGAATGGAAGATGGATGCATGAGAAACATGTTTTTGCATCAGTTGATGCATTGTAAGCCTAAATTGATCATGTGACACCTAAAATGCACCACACTTACTACTGGGTTCGTTTAATTAGATGAACTAGCTCAAAGACACGGCAGAACGAAGATTAATTTCAGCATTTCCGATTCATGTTAATACTTGTAGCTTTATTTTAGATTAATAAAGAGTCTCAAAGCAGATATCATTTTAAGGGACTTGCTTTAAATCAGTCGTTAGTACTGACACAGATTAAGAAATACTATATTTTTTAATCTGTGTTACTGATTATCTTGAGCCCAATTAGACCCCAATTATAGAAGCGAGTCTGTCGAACAACGAAGATCATTAGTAATAATTCAAAAGACTCACACATGACGTTTAATGATTCAGAAGTCTATATTTATTTAAATATTTATATATGTTAAATATAAAAAAATTCTTGATTCTGGTAGAATACGAGGTCAGTTCAAAAAATAACCGAACTTTTTAAAAAAAATTTTAAATTTATTATACAGCTTATTGGTCTTTGTCTCCTTCAAAATACTTCCAGTGATGTTCCCACTTTACCATGCAGTCCTGGAAAGCTTCTTTTGGAATATCCTTCAACGCCAGTGACGAATTTTTCTAACTGTCATCAATGGAGTCGAAACGGCGTCCTTTCAGCACTGATTTTAATTTTGGAAACAAGAAAAAGTCTCAGGGAGCTAGGTCTAGGAAGTAGGGAGGCTGGGGGAGGACAGTCATCTGATGTTTGGCGAATTAACTGTTAAGAGGGCAGGCGCATTGTCATGATGAGTTGACCATGAGTTATCTTGCCACCAGGGCCGTCTTTAAGGTCCCCAGGGCCCCGGGCTCACCCATACAACTGAGGAAACAGAAGCCATCGGGTGAGCCCAGGCGGAAAGACGGCTCTGCTTGCCACAACAGTGGTCTCTTTTTACGATTCCGTGAAGGTTTCCCCACTTTCACGCAAAATTTCACATTGTATCGTTGTTCTCGTATCAGACATTGTAAAAATTTCCACGAACACTGAAACACGTTGCACTCAAATGGCAATAACTCGGAAACTAAATAACATGTAAAAACTTGTAAATAGTCCATTAGGCGGAAGGATATGACAACTGCAGTGCTGCCAACCGCTCGTCGCAGTGTTTGGTTTTTTTGAACATACCTTTTTTTTGCTAAGTCCAATATCATCAACCAATAATTTTTTAAGTTTTGCAGAGTTCGGTCGGTTCTTACCGTAAACAAAATGTCATAAATATTTATAACTTTGCGATTATTTTAGCGAGTAAAGAACTTTACCAAAAAAAGCGAACCTTAATATTTACAAGTACGAAAAATTTAGAAAAACAAACATTTTAAATTGAAAACATTTTAATGTTTGTCTTCGAGATGTCAATGTTTTTCTAAATTTAAAAAAAAGATAGCATGGAAATACTTTTAAAAACGAAACGCCGACATTAAAAATAAGCTTAAAGATTATATACAATACTATCTTAAAGCTTTCGTATTATTATTACTTTTTATTATTATTAATTGATAAAGGCCACATTTTAAATAGAACACAAGATCCCAATAATAAAATGAATATACTAATTTGTTATTTTATTATTACGTATTTAAATAAAATTTTTACCAGAGTTTGGAATTGATCATTTACCAAAAGATCATAATAAAAAATAAACCAGCATATAGGCTATTAAAAAGTGTAAACTTAAGCAAATAAGGAATGCACAACAATATTTGATACTTTAATTTAAACTTGTAAAATTTTACGTGCAAGATTATAAAATTTACATAAATATTTTAAATATTTATTATATATTAAAAGTTTATTAATCAAGAAAAAAAAGCTAAAAGGCGGAAATTTAGATACATCCTATAATCCTCCAAGATGATTCTGGCATCCAATTGCTTTCACTGTTGTCGAACAAATTGCTGTAAGTCTTCTTCTTGTCAAAGGATGAAAATTTAGAAAAGAAAGTAGAATTAATCTAAATGATTAACTATAATTTCTAATTTAGGAGCATTACAAAATTAAAAAAGTCGTTTAGTTCAATAAAGTTATTCCGAAACTGCTGTATATTACTCTTACCTTGACTTCTTTTGTAAATGACATTGGTTGGTTCGGTTTGTTTGGTATTAACGTCCTTTTTAACTGCCATGGTCATTTCAGGACGGCGTTATAGGGGCCGCAAATTTTGCCTCGCAAGGGTTCTTTAACGTGCAACCGGCAAACGACTACACGGGACCAGCAGCTTTACTTCCCTTCCGAAGGAAGTGCGTGATCTCAGGATTTTCCCCCTGAAAAAATCCTCGTCGTCCTCGGCCGGGGTCGAACCCGCGTTCTCGGGCATCAGAGGCGATCACGCAATCCCTGAGCCACCGAGGCCGATAAAATGACATTCAAACGTTGTATACCTCCCAGGTGAATTACACACAGTTACCAAACTCTGATGACTTCTTTTCCAGATGGTGATAAGCTTTCCAATCGGGTATGATGGCAAAAGTTGAATATAAAATCTTCTATATATATGAAGAAGGATGTTTGTTTGTGGGTTTGTGGGATTGTTTGTGGGTTTGTGGGTTTGTTTGTGGGTTTGTTTGTTTTTTATACAAATCTACAGTTTTATTCCGATCTTGATGAAATTTTGCATACTGTCTACCTCAGATTTCGGAAAAATAATAAATATCGATAAAAAATCGATATTCATGGTTATGGCAAGGCATATTAATGAGAAATATCTTATGACCAACAATGCAAGGCAAAGTTTGTACAACAATAGGTATCAACAATGGTTTCAGCACGCAATTCACAAACACACTGCATGGACCAACGATATATATCTCAAGACCAACAATGCAAGGCAAAGTTTGTGCAACAATAGGCTCATCGTGTTCGCATCAACAATGGTATCAACGCGCAATTCACCAATAACAATGAGCACAGAATGATGATGTAATGTTAAAGCAATCTTTCCAAGAATTATAACAATGAACATAAAATGATGATGCAATATGGATAAGTTTCAATTTGTAACAATGCATAGAATTCCTGTTATTCAGGCTTTTCTTAGAAAAGAGAGTTCTTAGTACTTAACAATTTCTTGAAAATCTTTAAAAATGATCAGTAACTGGAGATAATGGAGAGTTAGCAGACTATTGAGAAAGAGTGGAAAGACGACAGAGGAAGCACTCCTTTAGCTCCGTGATGTATTGAGCAAATGGGAAGCAAGTAAATAGAAGAATCGGCGACTGCTAGACTGCACAAAGTGATGAATGGCCAAGTTTTGCTTCAACACATCGAGAGAAGAGTGGAAATTGCAACAACACTAAGTATACATCTGAGGTAAGATTACGTGAGTAAGGAATTATTGGAGAGGTCCAGCCATTGTGAGCCTTTAAAAAGATTTTTTTCGAATTTTCATTAAGAATTTTTACTGTATTAATTCTAAGCATTTTCATGTGTTTATTTTTAAGATATTGCAAAATTTAATTTAATTTTTTGAGATTGTTCTGTTTACCTCCAAGTGTAATTATCCCGGGCAACGCCGGGTACCTTTGCTAGTATAAAATAAAATAAAATAAAATAAAATAAAATAGTTTGTCACCACCTGGAAAATAAGTCATCAGAGTTTCTACTAAATTGTGTGATTCACCTGGAGTGTCTACAACGTTTGAATGTCGTCTACATAAGAAGTCAACGTAAGAGTAATATCCAGCGGTTTCAGAATAACTTTATTGAACTAAACGACTTTAAATTTGAAATTCTCCAAAGATGGAAATTATAAATCATCATTAGATTTAAAAAAGTACCGGTATTAAAATTAAATATTAGGTATCGACATTACAAGGCTTTTCGAGCGTTACTAGGCTTATCTTCAGGGAAGTATATATTAAACTGAAACATCTTTAACTTCATGGAGCCTATCCTAATACATCCATCGTTGCAACCGATAGTGAACCTTGATTCATCATAGAATGTAATGCGATGCCATTCCTGCCTCTAATCCTCACGGTCTCTACACCACATAAGAAATGCTTGACCATGAATCGGTGCCAATGGCATCTGAGCAGAGGACGCCATGCCGGTATACTTTCATAGAGACGTCCCCGGATGGTTCTGTGGGACACAACCCTTTCTAGAAATGGCCGCAGACATTGCATGATCTGTGTGGATTTGAAGTTGGATCCGCTGTCAAACATTTTCTGATGAGCAGCCTTCATTGCAATCTTCACGGTCTGTGGTGCGGTGCTGGCTACCAAAACCCTGTCTCCTTGATGTGCAGCCTTCCTCTCTTCATGTTACAATACATCGTGTAACGGTGCTCATTGCATGGTTCACATAGGCAATTCGTCAATCAAACTAACCAGCCTAGTACGTTTGATGAAAATAAATTTGCTCACTCGAATGTAAAAACTCACGAATGTTGTCATCTGGACATGAAGTTATCGAATGCCAACATCGGCGCAGAATTCCTCTAGAAAAACGCCTCCAACGTTTGAACTTACAAGAAGTCGTCGTGAGTTTTTTCATCCGAGTGGGCAAATTTATTTTCATCAAACTTAAAGTAATTTCCATCTGTACGTTCTTATTTTATGAAAAAATATTATTTCACCACTTAGATTTTATTGACATAGATCCAGCTTATGGAGCAGCTGATAAAAAAGCAAGAGCAACTGCTCATCTATAACAGCATTTTTACACGTTTACATCAGCGTCTCAGAGAGAGCAATTCCTTTCAAAGACGTGATACAGACAAACGTCGAACTAGACGAACAGCTGAAGCTGAAGACATTCTGTTGCGAATTCAAAATAACCCATTTTGAAAACAGAACTGCAGCTGTTGCTAGGAAAATGGAGATCTAATGTACTGGCCTCTAAGAAACCAGGCTTTGACAATTCTTTATTTTTTATAGAGCTTTGAGTCGTTTGCAAACTAAAGAAATAATACAGTCGGTGTGTATGTGGAAAGTATACGACAAGAACTCGATATTTGTTGACAAGTTACAGGATAATAGATAGTGGACAAAAGAAAATGCACTCATTATTTGAAGTAAACTTTTTTGAAAATATCAGGTTTGGAAATTTAATAATGATCACAATGACACGCGGTAGAACAGAAAAGACGTATCACAAATTCTCTTTTACAATCCCTCAAAACGGTCCCAGCATTGTCCATGACTTTTTCCGTCGTCATGGTAGCTTTCATAATTCTGTCAGCAGCCCCAGATCTGTTGATGTCACGGATGAAGTGGTGGACTCCACGCAAACTTCGGGTACAGTGTGGAAACACTTCCCAACCCCATCTTGCTAGCAGATCTGAGCTAGGGCTTCACGATTTACATGGGGTGTTAACATCTAGGGCTTACAACACAGCATCAATCATCCGCAGGGCTTCACGAACGTTGTGTTGCAAGAAATGTGACTAGTATTCTGCATTTACAGTTTGTCCGTTGGGTACGTTGCGAGTAAGGATCACACCATTACAATCATAAGCAACAGCTCGAATGCGTTCACCCACGTCCTTAGCGTACTTTACGGTAATACATCAACTCAACAGCCTTTTCGATCCCTGGTAGCATTCCTTTGTAGTACGGCCCCTTGCAATTTCAATTTTTAACCAGAAACGCTGCTCCAATTTTGAAAACATTTCTCCATCCGATTTTCTGTTCTGAACAGAATGTGTAATGTTAATGTGCACGCGCAGAAAATGGAAAGGCAATACCGTTAGCATCTTAATGTATTTCGTTGATCGCACATATCACCAGCATCACTATTAAAGTTCCAGCATCGCTGTCATCACTATTAAAGTTCCAGCCCTCGTATTTAAAATTATATCAATCTTCGAATACTTTCTTTTTCGGTAATTGCAGATAACGGAAATTGCTTTTATTTTGTTTCTATACTGTTTTTATTTTATTGAAGTTTCAGTAAGTCTTTTTTATTTAAACTTCTTCGAAAATGTTAGGATGTTCTTTCCTCATAAGTCATAGACAGAGATCGAGGAGACGATCGACCTAAGGGCAAAGCGGAAGCTGCGAGATGGAAAAAGTTAGAAAGGAAGAAAAAAACTGCTGCTAACTGAAAAACTTATCGTTCCAGTCAACCAGCAGCAATTAAAATTTAGCAAGGAGAGGAAAACTATTGCTGGCTCTAAACTAATCGTTTCTTTCAATTTTTATTTTTCTTCTTTGTTTCTTTTTCGTTGTTGCATTCTTTTTTATTGCGCGTAAAATAGCACCATTCAACATTAAACTTTAATGATATAGATATGAAATGATTTTAAAGATATACAAGCAAAGCTCATTAATAAAAGCCGTACATTCCGTTTGCAAGAACCTTGGAGGTCGGAAGGAAGTGTTTGGAGGAAAGGAAAGTTTTTTTCTCGACGAGCATTGAAGCCAACCTGTTGCTTATGATCACTCCCTTTTCTTATCGGGTCCGGTGTCGTGAGATTGGAAGGGGTCGAGACACCCGCGCAGAAGGAATTGGCCTTTTTTTGGCGAGCCCCCCTCCCAATCTTCCCTCGTCGTTAAGCAGTCGCACGGCTCGACTCCAGCGACCCAGCGGTTTCGATCTATTTTTAGAAACAAGGCACGAAAACGTCAGTTTTACGAGCGGGAAAAAAGCCGTATACACACGCTTTCTTTCCCTACCCCCTTCTTTTTTCCCTCGTTAATTTCGCAGTCTGAACTTACAACTCTATTAAGCATTGCTTTGTTATTAATGTCGTAGAAGCCTTAGCTGTTTTCCGCCCATGTTAACGAAGAATTAATATCGTCGAAAGGAAAGTGAATGTTCAGTTTTAAAATCGATAACTCAAAATAAATGAAGATTATTTTCGTTCTTGGGGATCGGGAACTTCTTAAAGGCAGTATAAGAGGAACGAAACTAGAGAAACGAAAAGCGCATTGTGTAAGGAAAAAAAAATTGCTAACATTGCATGCATTTTTTTCCCTTTCTCCTATCATTTCCTCTTCTCTGCATTGAAATTGCCACGCACAATTTGAATTTTATTGATTTAAGTAGTTTCCTGAGTTCCTTTTATTAGCTTCCTGAATTATCGTTCATTAAAAAATTAATTTTATTGCTTAATTTTGCAGAGAAAAATTATTAAAAATGACTTCTCTGCGCCACATGCCTCTACTACATTACGATATTCTACCCGAATTATGCAATGCGTTATTTAATTGTGTAGACATCGTAAGGTTATTTTCACAGTAAGCTTATTTCAACAAGTGCACAGTAGTCTGCAAGGAATTTTATTAAAATTTAATTTGCTTTCCGAGGACGTTATTATTTAATGATAGAATCACTCTGTAAAACATCCATTTGCTTAATTGATAAAAATTAAAAGTTTTTTTTTTAACATTGACGACTTTTTTTGCACGAATGTAGCCACAGAATATCGACCTAGCCTCATTTCTGTGAACGATGTAACAAGTTGTCGGTAACAAAACGCTTTAAAACAAAATATGGCTTTTTAAGAAAGGTTTAAATCAATATTTCGTACAGTTTCAATGGCTCCTGCAAAATTTATGCCAAGAGAGTTTTAAAGATAACTGACGACAGACACTAATCTTCAAAGTGCTTTTAATGCAGCGTAATACTTTATAAAATAAAATTCTTTGCGTAGTATCATATAAAATTAAAGTTATTTCGATTTTCATAATGAGCTGCAAATTTTCGAATTCCTCTGATTTGTTTCGAAGATGAAACGTGTTTTTTGAAAAATTGGCAAACGATTTTTTTTAAAATTCATGTAATTTTAAAATGACGTCCATTTAATTAAAATAGAATAGAGCGCGAAATTAAAAAACGGCTAATGATTCTCTGGAGCAACCTGTCTCTTGAGATTAACGTCGTGGATTGGGATTAATTGAACATCTTCAACAAGTTTTGATGAGCGAGCCTTTATTTGGAATTTCTTTACTAAAAAAAAAACAAACTAACTTTGATGTTAATGGAAAGTCTAATTATGGTACAACTTGAATACAACTTATTTTAAATTCTACTTGTTGAAGTGTTAAAGTTCTAAATATTTTCGAATTAAAAAAAAAATCAGTTTTCTATTCAACCAAAGCCTTTAAGTCCTACCGCCTTCCTTAAAAAATCAGTTGCTTCTTCTTTTTGCCTCAGTGGCTGCTAAATTATTCTGATAGGATTTAATACTTAATTTAATATTGCTCTAATTAATTAGCCAATGGGAATTTTCTAATTATCGTTTGACGTCACCTTCCAATGATAATAATCTTTGTGGAAAGAACGGTTGCTCGATAACAGCAGTAAGGTGCAAGTTAAATATTTTCGCTGAAAACTTATTAATTAATAGAATTAATTAACTGTAGGTTTAAATGTTAACTTTAATCATATGCTGCTATCGAAACGTTCCCTTATCAATGCAAACAAAAATTGACCTGTTTAATTGTGCGTGAAATTGAAACAGAATGGTGCTATTAAAGTTCGAGTCCGCTTCTTCGTGTTGCGGTTTAAGTGATAATATTCAACGATCACTGTAATTAATTTTTAAACTGTTACTACTAGTTAATGTATTTAGAAACATCGCTTTTTTGTTAGTTGTAACAGGAAGTTTTGATTGCTGTCGAACTGGTTTTCATTAGGTCGAGGAAAGAGGAAAGTTTATGAAGGGAAATTAATTTGTGAACTTGTTGATCAATATTTGCTTTAATTTATGTTCAACAGACATGTCAGTGAAAAAAAAATTTTGAAGCTAAATTAAAAAAACACAGAATGCTAAATTTTATAGTGAGTTGTTTGTTTTTAAAGTCCAAACGTTCTACGGTAAGTTGTTTATTCGGGGCAAGTGTAGGAATTGATTTATTATTATGATTAAAATTTCACATTCCTCTGTTGAACTTGAATGAAACATGAAAGCCGCTTTGGACAGTACATATGTAGCAAAAAAAAAAATTCTTTTTACTTTTATTTGTGTGTTCCCAGTGCAAAACAACGTACATCAATGAATATTTTATTTGAGAGAACATTTTGGAAAGGAATGCACTTTTTCTGAATAGGGGTATCAAGCATGGTTTGAAATGACCGCACTTCGATTAGCTATACGAGAAACGACACAAAGCCCGTTGAAGATATGGATGAAAACATCATGAGAACTGTCAAGGAGTGCGACAGGAAACAGGTGGACTTCCTCGCTCTCACTTGTTAACAAGCGCTCTTCCGCTCAAGACAGAAGGAAGGAAGGGAGTAGACAGATGACAGATTATACACAACGACTGAGTGAACGAGTGAGTGAGTGAGTGAGTGAGAGAGCGTGAAGAAGAGAGCGGAGAGAGAGAGATGGCTGAAGCGGTTTGTTGTTTGCTCGTAGGAGAAGCCGGGTTCGAGCGCAAGTGGAGGGGAACACAACTTACCGTAGAACGTGTGGTATTCGTGCAGGAGCTTCTTCTTCTGAAATGGGGAGAGTCTCGTTTGGTTCGCGGGAACTTGCATCGTGTTACCCATCGTGAGACTCGCTTGCACGCGGCGGCTACACCACCAAAGTTGAGGGCTGGCTCGAGCGATGCACAGGCAGGTGTTGGCCTCGCGCAGGCAGACGATTCCATTTGGCGGTGTCAGGTGCACACGCGCCTCCCTTTCGCTCTCCTACGGTCTCCAAGAATAGGATTCCCGAGGGGTAGCACACGGCCCCTCACCCAATCGCTAGGTGAGATATTCGTGCAACGGTTTAATCAATGGACGTCCGCGTAATAAATTCCTTCATCATCTACCCTCCTTCATTGCTTCATATGCACATGACAAGCAAAAGAAAAAAAAACAAAACAATTCCACTTTGAAAGGAAAATAAAAAAAAATTGAGCATCGATTTCTTCGTGCGATGTTAATCGCTGGGATAAATTTCGAATATTTTGGAAAGACATTCATTAATCATCGAACAGTGACACTTCTGGGGACATTTGTAAAAGTTTTTATCACCTGTAAATTCTCCATGATATGCATTTCTGCTGTATTTTAGCGTTTACTATCTTGCCTGTCCCTTTGAAAGAGCAGTGTAGGCATTAACAAATTCAATTTAAATTAATATTCAAAGCTATAGATATAAACATAAATCACTTTAATCGTGACACTCGACTTTGTCCAGGAGATCATTATATAATTATCGGCATTATCATTATCAATAACAACATTATCAACATAAGATCACAAAGGAATAGCTTTCTCTATTTGAATTTCATTGCCCCAGGGAAGTGTATGTAAAAGTATCATGTTTTAACAAAAATCGATAATACCCAATCGAATTTCTTTAATAATGTTTGCTTTTTAACTAACAGAAATATTTACTTTTGAGAAACTAAATTTGGAACATATTCGAAACAACAGCGGCATGAAATTCACTGAAATATTATTTACTGAACGAAATTTTAAAAACAAAAATTCATAGTACATTACATTTTAATCATTTGACATTTCTTTCATTTAAAAGGTTGCGATCATAGTTAAAAGACAGTATTAATTGTGAAAACCCAAGAAATAATATTAAATCTACTGAAATTAACTAGATTTAGAAGAAAAATTGGTATTTTTTTTAAAGTTTGCTTTTGAGGGGTGCGTTTTTGATTGTCATTGCGAACGCTACTTTAATGAGCAATTTAACAAGAACGGTATAGTGAATCGGATGGTATTAAAACAGTTTTTGACTAAATAGTTGTCATATCTGTACCAATAGTTGACCCGTAATATTATTTACTCAGTTCTTTGCAATCAGGTTTTCGCCATTTGCTAATCATTTCTTTAGATGTAAGTTTCTTATTAGCATAATGGGGTTGACATTAGAAATTTAATTTATGAGCTGGAATTCGAAAAGATTGAAGCTGTTAGAGGAAGCACAAAAAAAAAAAAGAACTGTGGTACTTGCAACAAGTGAAAGAAGAGAGCCGGAAATTCACATCCCACAAGACATCATTTAAATCTATTTAAAAATTCCACTGGAATATATGAAATCACTTGCAATCAATGTCCTATGGTCTACAAAGCTCAAACGAGGAAGAACATCTTTATTAGGTTTAAACGGCAATTGGCCCATCGTAGATTCGGTAGAACAGAAAAATCCACGATTACCAGACATTCATTTGAATCCGGACACGATTTCAATAAAGAAAACATAAATTTAATTTACCCTTTCAGAAAGATATACAGGGTGTTGCAGATAACTACAGGGCAATATAACGGGAAGCCTACCCGCTCAATTGCAGGGGCCGGCTCGGTCGATTGGCAAAATGGAGGGAGATGAAGATGGCCAGCAGCAGCTAGCAGTTTCCATAGTCGGGGAGGGGAGGGATGAACGTCAAAACTGTCATGTTTTGAAAAAATTACCCAATTAACATTTGATGTCGAGCCGGCCCCTGCCATCGAGCGGGTAGGCTTCCCGTTATACTGCCCTGTAGTTATCTGCAACACCCTGTACGTATTTGCTAGACTCATTCGAAAGCATTGTCATTCAAATAAAAAAAACGAGAAAAATCGGCCACTAAATCAGGACAATGGCCCCAGAAATGATTCGTCATTAATCCTATGGTTAACCAGATTAACAGCCAATCACGATAGAAGACAAATTACCGGAAATGTCACTTAATGGCAACAAGCAACGATTCTCATTTCCCTCTCATTCCCTGCTGAATGATGAAAGCAATAAGGTTACAGTTTTCGAAATACGTATACAGGTATTATTCCTTTTTATATTGTTGTGGCTAAAGAGACTAAATTATTTTGTACTGGCTATAATAGTTTATCCTTTCCGTCAACGCATATTAAACTCTGTCCGAAGAAAGTTTGACAAGACGTGTCCAATTAAATTTCCAAGTCAAACTTTCGTTGAACAGAGTATATGAACCACAAGTATAATACGGCTTAATTTCACCTACAAGTAATTCTTTAACAATGTTCTCATTAATTTTATTACGTTCTTCAGTTTTAGCACAAAAGTGCGGCTTTGTTTGTATTCAGGGTCGATTGGTCAGAATGACTTCAAATTTGGCATGAACACTCTTGAAATAAAGAAGTTTGTTTTTGATGAAGGAAAATTATTTTAAAGATTTGTCCGCTAGCGGAATATATGGCGTTAAGGGGAAAACCAATACAATAAATCAAGAACTTTACAAGTTACGCAAGAGATGCTCAATATGCTGTCCTTCGTTTTGTGCCACGAACTGAAATCTCAAAAGAGCATGCTCAACAATAGAGCTGAGTTTTCTGTCGGGATATTGTGTATGATGTCTGTTTTCAATTCCACCAAGTGTGTAATGCCTCTTCTAAACAAAACGTCATTTAAGTGTTCCAACGTCTCTTCATTCCCTTAAAGAACGGTCCTATTAGTTGCAGGTCTCTCATTCAGCTAATGATGCTTAGCTTCTACGAGAAAAGATGTACAGGGTGTTGCAAATAACTACAGGGCAGTATAACGGGAAGCCTACCCGCTCGATTGCAGGGGCCGGCTCGACATCAAATCATAATTGGGTAATTTAATCAATAACATGAGTGTTTTGACGTTCACCCCCCTCCTCCCCGACTGTGGAAACTGGTGGCTGTTGCAGGCCACCTTCATCTCCCTCCATTCTGCCAATCGACCGAGCCAGCCCCTGCAATCGAGCGGGTAGGTTTCCCGTTATACAGCCCTGTAGTATTCTGCAACAGCCCCTGCATGATTGAAGCTAATGGAGATTAATGATTTGTAAGGCCCTTTAGTTTATTTTTTTTTTAATCTTCCAAATCACCAGTTGTTTAAACATCAAAAAGACGGAACAGATCTGCATTTCTAAGAAACACGATGACAATAACCACAATACCAAAATCCGTTGTATAGTGTTTGACCTGCACTTTAAATCTCCTAACAAGTTGAAATCATAATTACAACCCTTCGACGCAATTTATTCTTAATGAAACTCTTAAAAAGGCTGTTGCTACGGCTAGAAATTGCCCATGTCTTTCAGCCAATCATCATTCCCTATTTAGAACACAGTGCAGTAATTCCATTTAGCATCAACAAAATCCTTAATACATGTATAAAATTTACAGTAGCTTACAACAACCTTATTTGATGCGCATACGTTATGAATCATTCACCCACTTTTGTTGTAAGATGAAATTACCCACTTACCAAACTATTTTCTCTAGAAGTATCGTAAATGAACTAACGAATGTTTTACTATAAACTTTTTCGTGCCTCACCCACTATTAGATCTGTTCGCCGTTATAAATTTAAGGTTGATACTCAAATTATTTCTTACCGAACCCCACATTTCCTTAGGATGCATGAGCGAATGAAACTCTCTCCCCCTCAAAATCAGAAGCATCGTAGTAAATTGCATTTCCCCAAAATGCATAATGAATTGCTTTCACTTCAGCAGAATCCTGAACAAACATTTAGAAAGATGTAGAATAATTATTGAAATGTATCCTTATATCATGATTATTTAATTGTAGTTTGTATAGTCTTATTTTTTAGAATGAACTGACTACATTGGTGAACGCAAATAAAATAATAATAACAAAACCCTATATTGATCTAATTAGTTTATGATCGCGCTTCACACACCTACGGTTATGTAGTACAGTGCAGCCACCTGTTTGCTCCTGACTGATCCCAATTTAAAATTCTCCTATGCCTGCATTATGGAAGACAAAATTAGAAATTTACTCACAAAAAAATTTATCTATAGCTTATCTGTTACAGAATATGCAAAAAATAATAACCCAAATTTTTTAAAATTCATTTTGTTAATTATAAACCGATATAAATTTGAATTAAAAATCAGAAAAAATTTTTTAAAGTAAAGAACAGGCTGAAAACAATCTGTGAGGGGTTATTTTTTACCTGAGATATTTATTAATTATTCTTTAATTTGTTGCTAAAATATATTTGTTTTGCGAAGCATAATTAACAAAAGAGCTAATTTGAAACACAGGCTAAAAGATTCAAGAGAATCAACTTTCCTCGTCAAACAAACGTGAACAAACAAAAATGTTTAAAAATAATCATCAGAACATCTATTCAAAATAAGAGAAATAACAAATGTAATTTATAAAATGTAAACATTACGAGATGTGATCGATCGTATGTTTGTGGTCTCTAGGGGTGGTTATTAATAGCTATAGTCAGGACCGTTTAAGCTTGCTATGAAAGAGCAAGTATAGTTAGCGAAAAGGCTATCTGCATGCGCGGCTGAAATATAGGCCCTCCTAGCCTTTGTTTTTAATATACGTATATATATTAAAATTTTTTACTAGCTATTATTTACTCTTCGTATTTTTAAAAACTTAATAATGTCTTTTCATATTTTTTATTTAATAACGCATGCGTTGACATCTTTCCGGAACTATTCTTTATCATGGCTAGCATGCCATCGATATTCAAGTCGCTTTCAACAAGTCGAATGAAGCGATTAGTTTTGTGTGAATAATATCCAAATAATTCTATAACAACCAATTGTCCTATCTTTAGAGCAAGCTTTTCTTATTACTTACCCTCTCTTTCCTAATAACTCCCGTTCATTGATAAAATGATCTCGCAACTGTACTTACTCCTTTATAGCAAAATTAATCTGTACCGAGCTATAGGCTCAATGAATATGACAGAGCGGTGAGATTAAGGGATACACCAGTCAACACACTTTTTGTAACTATGACCACAGATAGTGCTTTTAGATGTACTCTGTGTAGAATTCAAATCTGCCTTTATTTTTTTTTCAAGTTATCCACATAGAGGCTGCAATGTTAAAGTAACGAGTTTAAGGAGAAGCAGCTCCATTGTTAAAGTATTCATATTTTGGGGCCTGCAAGGAAATTTATCGGGCCCTGAACTCTGAATAATTTTAAAATGTTTCATTGAACATCAAGA
>JAHWFO010027233.1:4849643-4861709 GCA_023313115.1 Rhysida immarginata
TCCGCATGAAAGTGAATGCGAGTATGGTAATTTATGTTAATTTTTTGTTTTGCATGCTTTACATGGCGGAAATATCAATATTTAGTTTTCCTTGTGCAGTGTGACTGTTTGTAAGCTACAAACAGTCACCGCGTGATTGTGGGTGATTGGTTGGTCCGATTTGGATGATTTTTTTTTGTTTTGTTTGTTTTTTTATGCTGAACAAGTTTGCAATTGGGTTTTTTTCTCTATCCCTTACGGTTTTTGAAATAAATTTTGAATGTGTCCTAATTTGCATATTTGGGATGATGAAAAGTGCACCATGGGATAGGCCACCCACAACTTCCTATTCATTGGATTCATCAAAATTGACATATCTGCATCGGTTCAAAAAATAAAAGGGGGGGGGACAGACTTATGGACCACCCTGTATATATTAAAAAATTTTACTAGCTATTATTTACTCTTCATATTTTTAAAAACTTAATAATGTCTTTTCATATTTTTTATTTAATAACGCATGCGTTGACATCTTTCCGGAATTATTCCTTATCATGGCTACCATGCCATCGATATTCAAGTCGCTTTCAACAAGTCGAATGAAGCAATTAGTTTTGCGTGAATAATATCCAAATAATTCTATAACAACCAATTGTCCTATCTTTAGAGTAAGCTTTTCTTACTACTTACCCTCTCTTTCCTAATAACTCTCGTTCATTGATAAAATGATCTCGCAACTGTACTTATTCCTTCATAGCAAAATTAATCTGTATCGAGCTATAGGCTCAATGAATATGACAGAGCGGTGAGATTAAGGGATACACCAGTCAACACACTTTTTGTTACTATGACCACAGATAGTGCTTTTAGATGTACTCTGTGTAGAATTCAAATCTGCCTTTAGATTTTTTTTCCTATCACATCATGTTTTCAAGTTATCCACATAGAGGCTGCAATGTTAAAGTAACAAGTTTAAGGAAAAGCAGCTCCATTGTTAAAGTATTCATATTTTGGGGCCTGCAAGGAAATTTATTGGGCCCTGAACTCTGAATAATTTTAAAATGTTTCATTGAGCATCAAGAAATCTGTAGTGCTAGAAAAAATTTGATGGCATATTTGAAAATAACGCATTAAAATACTATAAATAAACGTTTTTTTTTTTAAATTTTAAAAAAAAAAATTGTAAAATGTTGATTAGTGATATTAGCAACATATTTTAGCCAATCACAGTCATATTTTTTATTGAAATATTACGGAGATAGTAAATATGAATTCTAATTTGCAAGGGAGATTAATGAAGGACGCGTTATTTTATTATAAATCATGATGCCTATCTAACCAAGCCATCATACGATATGAGCAGGTTTTTAGTTTGATTTGATATTTTTTACTTTGTTTTATATAAATTATTGTTTTTGTATCATGTGATGCTTCGCCGCGGTTTTATTTGATTTTGTGATGTGCTTTCCGTTATCGAATCTGAAGAAGAAAACAGTTCGGTGCTTGAACACATTTATTCTTTTTATATATATTTTTGTGTTCTCGTCAAATCCATTTCGGGATATTGTAAAATTGTAAAATTGTTGGTTGGAGTGTCTTATTCATTTTGGAATTTTATTTATTTTATACTGAACCAATAAGAACTTTTAGAAGTGATGTTTTTCAGAAGTAATGAAGAGTTATCAACTATTTTAAAGAACTTCTCAACTTCATGCAGAGAAGTATTATCCTCTCCAATATACTGTAAATATCATATTTGAAATTAAACAACTATTATCGTTTTATTAAATTCCTTTTTAAATATTTTTAGTTTGTTCGCATTTTCTTGTTGAGGAGAGTTAAGTCTCTTATGCCTTATAATTAACAGTATCCTTTTTTCATTTAAAATTATTTGATATCGGTTAAAATATCCAAATCAAAATCAAAATAAGCTTAAAACACATGATATTGCAATGACATTTAACAAGAAATGGTTATTTAAGAAAGAGTAAACACCGGTTATTATTTTGATACAAGTACTTTACTCTGTCTTCCGAAATTAGCTTTCCAAATATCCAAATAATTCTCATATAAATTATCTTCCGTTGCATCCCCACAGTGTTTTGTATACAAAATTCTGTAGTCAAAAAGTATACATTCCTTCCGCACCGCCAGGCAATTCAGTTCCAAATGAAAGCAGACAAACGTGAAAAGCATTTTTTTATAGAAAGGACCGGTATCGTTCCATCTCGGTAAGGATTTCGACGTTTCCAAACGGTCGCAATTCCCAAGGAATGATCTAGCACGTAGGCGGTGATAACCCTCGAATTCCACATGGAATCGAGAGAAAGCAGCGGGGTTAAAACATCTCATTTACAGTTGCATCTTTATCGGAGATAAGGAAAAGCAGATAAAGAGAGAGGAAAGGAGGCGACCTTCATGGAGAAAACGAACTAAACAAACACGACTCACAAAAATAAAATTTAAAAAGGAGTAAAGAAAATGTTTTCAATTTTAAAGCGATCGATTCTTTAAAATACTTGTTGTAGAAATGAAAAACAGCTTATGTCGAGGAAATAACGAAGCAATAAATAAATTTAACACCACTGCAATAACGGGCTTCTGATAGCTGATTACTTACAGATCTTAAATTCATTCTACCTTCATTAACCGGCTTCGTTTATTTCTTTGGTAGATTTAAGGTTTCAAGTAAAGATGTATTATAACGATTTTTCCTCATTTCGAAGTATTTGAGCTACATATTTGAAGAAGTATTTTTATTATAATGTATAAACTGACAGTTTATCTGCTTCGAACCCTCAAGCGCAACAGGTTCTCTATATTGCCATTGTCGACAAAAATCTGGCACCCCCCTGGTTATATTTAATTCGCTTCTTGGATAAATCAGGTGTTCTGATTTCTTAAGTCGTTCGTTTTAATTTAAAGCAAATTGAATTCCGTGGTTATGTTAAACTGAATGTTTTACGCGCAGTAGGACGATGCAACCGTTAGAATTAGGAGAGAATTTCTTTAAAGTGCTCAGGTTAATTTAAATCGGCAAATGTGCTTAATTTATAATATAATATGAAGTTGTGTGTTTGTTCTTGCTTCACCTCCAAAATCGTTCGACTGAACAAAACTTATTTTATGCATACACGATTTGGGTGCAGGCCCATAGGATAAGATTACAATAAAATTACTAATAACAAATCTAGACAACACAAATGGTGATATAAAAATATTTTCAAGAAATGGAAATGAAAGGTGGACGCTTATAAATTATTCTGTGAAAACCAAGATGGGAAAGATGCAGTTAGAGCATTCAATAAAACGATACATACGTTCGACCAGACGATCAAGCTTTCTACTTATCCAAAACTAAAACTGCCTTACCCTTTTCAAACATATTTTACTCGCATTATAACCAAGATACCGCCTGAGAATATTGCCTGTTATTTACAATGAATTGCAGATCTTTACGACCTTAAAGTCTCAGATGATATCGAATAATCGTGCTATACCTAGGGCAGATGCGTGAGAATAATTATTATATTAATACCATTGAAAGGCATTAACTATCCTCGCAATATTTGTTACTAAAACATCTTAGCAGAAAAGGTTTAAACTTTATTCGGAAACAATTTGTTACAATCATTTATTGCATACAATTTCTTAATGCTTGTAAAATAAAACGAAGTACTCCCCTGTTTAAATGTGGAGATAAAAATGACTTTACAAATTCTAGGCCTGTATCCGCACTTCGAAATTGTGTAGTAACCATACTCTCAGCAGCCATTTTGCAACCATAGTTTTACTTATGCCTTTGATATCTTGGTAAGAAATAGGATGATTCTAATATCTGCAATCAAATTTTCGGTTATATTTCCCATAAAAAGAACGGGCTACCATTTTGAAATTCGCGCTGTATAAACTTCATTTTATGCATAAATAAGTGGCGTTTTTAGTGAGGATACAACCTGGAGCTTAGTATTCATCATAAGGTGCTCGTTGTGGAGTGTTATTTGAAGACTAATTCTTTCAAAAATGTCAAAAATGTTCAGATGGCGTTTGTTAATAATTATATAAGAGTAGGAGTTGTAGTAAAATTGATTATGTAGTAAAATCTATTCAATTGATTAAAAATGAATACTCCTTTTAATGAAAAATTGAAAAATAAAATGAAATAATAAAAAATAAAAGTCACCCAATGTGGAGAAAGTTTTATGGAGATAGATGTGGAACAAAAAACCACAGGTGAAGACAAAGTCTTGTAGAATAACAGTCGCAATAGAAACAGATGAAGATACACAAGAACAGATGACGCACATAAAATAGGAGAAAATCTGGTGATGAGGGTTCGATGATGAGAAGCACACTTGAGAAAAGTTGATGAAATTACAATTTAAAAAATGTTTTCGAGATCATTTACCTCATCTTCAGTTTATCAAAACTTTTGAAATAAAATTTCAGTTAAAAAACATAATTAAAATTGAAAACAATGAGTGTTAATTAAAAGTGAAGAGGTATTATTGGTTGCTGGATTGTTGTGAACAGGAGAGTATGTTGTTGGATTATGTATTGTAATTTATTTATTATTTAATAGTAATTTCCATTTATTTTTAATTTCTATTGATGGTTTGGCCAAATTGTTCTCATTCGAAGTAATGTTGATGGTTTCTTTTATTAGTCTTTTTTTGTAATCTGTTTCTTTACCAATGATTTTGACTTTGTTCCAATCTGGATTATGATTTTGGCTAATACAATGATTAACTAGATGATTATTTTTGTCTTTGTTTCTAAGTGCTCTTTCATGTTCTTGTGCATCTTCCTGTGTATCTTCCTGTGTTTCTACTGTGACTGTTATTCTACAAGACTTTCTCTTCACCTGTGTTTTTTTGTTCGACAAGACTTTCTCCACATTGGGTGACTTTTATTTTTTATTATTTCATTTTATTTTTCAATTTTTCATTAAAAAGAGTATTCATTTTTAATCATTTGCGTTTCTTAATAGTTTGCAATGTAAGATGTGCCGAATAAATCAGCAATTCACCGTTTATTTAGAAATTCAGAGAATTCAAGGATCGGATCCTCTCACATAGACTATATCCGATCTAATGCTACTAGATTTCTTTTTTTGGTCTTATTTCAAAGAACGTGTATATGAAAACACAAAAGAGCACCTGTCACAGAATAGTTTCACAGTTTCAACATTTATTGCACACAAAAAAGTATATACAACGCCAATTTTATATTTATATCTTTCTTAGTTCAAGAGATTTAACAGGGCATATGGATTGCAGGGCATCTGTCCCACCCTGTATGTGGATGCAATAACCGCTTATGATCAGAATAAGAATAGCTAAGTCGGATGTAGCGAAAAACCTTCTCCTAGTTAAATATTCTATGCTCTGTGGGCCTTCGGCATGTTCAGTAATGATTTACAATTAAGATTAGTTTCAAACTGGAACAAATATCTTACTTTTCTGTTACCGATTTCAGATGTTTCCCAAAATGGTATCGTTCAGAGATCTCCTATTGGACCGCTATAATTGCGTCCCTTCCAGATGACAATTTTGCTTACGATGTTTATGACCACCATGGCAGTGACATCATCCTTAGGAAAATACATGAAGATATTAATTAATATCTAGAAACCTGATACAATGAAAAATTTTTGCAACTAAATCATAAAAAAACCGAATTGTTAATAGTTTAATTAAATGGCTTAATTAATTAATTGTAAATGGATAAATTTGAAAGAGTTGCTAATTCTACAATTACAATCCAAAATATTAGAATATGCATAAAAATCGTCGAAAAATGATTTATTTCTAGTAATAATATTTAAAAGTTTTTTTATAATACGCTTAAAATGGTGTATCTCAGCTTTAAACTTCAAATTAAACATTCAAGATAACTGTTATATTTAAATTGTAAAAAAATACTAATAAAATCCATATTATTAGAATATTACAAACCACTGATTCAAATATTAGAATATGTAATTTAGATGAACGTTCAAAAACAATGTAAAACAAACATATTAGGATGTTAAATTTAATTCAAATATTACCTTTTGCTTCAATTACCGCTTGTAACCGATGAGGCACATTGCTAACAAGCTGAGTACAACGTTGTTTGTGATGCAAGACAATAGTTTTCTTAAAAAAGAAACAAGATTTTTCAATTGGATTCAAGTCCGGGGAATAGATGGCCACGGAAATACGTTAATATTGTCTTCCTTGAGCCACCAACTGTTTTTTTTTTTTTTGCTAGATGCACCATCTTGCTGAAAGTCCATGCAGAAGGCAACATGAAAGTTTCAAGTGTGTCTTGATACACGTCGGAGTTAACCTTCCCGTAAGCACACACAGCTTCCCAACACCTTCCACTGACATATGTCCTCACACAATAACTGATGCAGCAAACTCAACGGAACGCTTCATACAGCATTTGGCGAAGGCTTCTTCTCGCAAGCGCCACGCACATAGGCCTTTATCTCTGTGACTCACACAAAACACAGATTCATCACTAAACAACACTCCATTTCAATCATTTGCCCCCAAAGTTGTTCTTTGCACCATTTCACCCTTGCTTGACGTTGCTTGGCTGAGAGTAACCGTTTTGTTTTGGGTACTCTTGACTGGAACTTCAATTTGTGTAGATGCCTCAAGGTTGTTGACCGAGAAACGTGAACGTTACATGCAATCCTCAATGCATGAATGAGTGTGAGACTTCTGAAACTGTTTCTTTTAAAAATATTTTGTAGTCGTCGATCATCCCGTTGATGCAGACAGTTTTCGACCACCATGTTGACGGTTATTTGATTGCGCAGCACTTTTAATATGCATTTTTAAAACTCTGGAAACAGTTGATTGAAAAAACAGTTAGCCTGTTGAGCTATATTCTTTTGAATAAACCCAGTTCTGTGAAGAATGATGATGATGTCCTTCAAGTCAGATGAGAATGAGATGTCAGATGTTGCGACAGTGATCTGATTAGTTGAACAACTTTACTACCCGCTTTACAGCCCGGACCTCGCGTCCAGTGGTACCACCTGTTCCGGGAGCAAAAGGAGATCATTGGCAGCCTGGATTTCAGCGACGATGAAATGGTGAAAACTACATGACTTTTTTCATCGGCGGCACTTCTATGAAGTGATCATGCGGAACTACATTGAGCGCTATGACAAGTACTTAAATAAACTTGGACACTACGTGGAAAAATAGTTAAAGATACATAGAATCTGGTAAAGAAAAAAATTGAAAATATATAGAGTACTTTGGTTTTTATTGCAAAACGGGCCTTACTTTACGAATAACCGACGTGCATTATTGAATACTAATTTGTGAGTTCTATTTTGCATGAACTTTAAATATTTAAGCTTTTAAGAGCATTATTGGATTATTCAAGTACTAATGAAAATTATTCTAATATTTTGAACCAGTGGTTTACTTTTGAAAATTATTATTGCAACAATTGCAGTATGCATCAACCAGATATCATACCAGGATACATTCTTAGTAAATTTCAATGTGTCCCCCTTGCACATCCCGGCACAGCCCCCAGCTTTCCACCGTGGCCCGGAAAACATTGCGCAACATTGCGGTGTAATGTCCTCCACCGCGGCTGTAATCCGTTGTTTCAGCTGTGCAATGGTGCGTAATCTTGACCTGGTACACCTTGGACTTGATAAAACCCCACGCAAAGAAATCCGTGGGGGTCAAATCTGAGGACTGGAGCCCACAATCTTGGCGAGCCCTGACCAATCCATCTATCTGCCTGGGAATGCGTGATTCAGTTATTCCCGAACGATGTTGGCCAAATGGGATAGTACCCCATCCTGTTGGAACACAACGGTATCCTAAATCCTTCATCTCGCAATTCTGGCTCCAGGAATTGCTCCAACATGTCGAGGTACACGGTATCATAGATAGTCCCCTCGGCAAACATGAAGGGCCCATAGACCTTTGACTGTGTAACTCCCATATACACATTCACTTTGGGTGTGTTTGGGTGTGCAAATAAATGAAATTCGTTAATGATTTCACCAAAATGTATAGTGACTTTATAATCACCCTGTATTCTTGGCTGCCAGTGGAGCTTATATGATAGGATATTAAAGCCAGTTTTTGATAAGAAAATTAAAAAAAATTATATACAATATAAAATCTTAAAAAGGAAAGACTGGATAAGTTATATATGTGACTTCTTGAAACATCATGTCTTCGCTGACTTCTATTTCGTGAAACCTTATGGAAAAGAAATTCTTCCCGCTCTCTATTATATTATTTCCATCGTACGAAAAAGGGGCGAAAATTTTTTACTTGCCTGAGATTTGAACTTGACTGCAAGAATTTGAATAAAAAACTGATTAAGAAGAAACTCAATCTTTAAATTGAAATTCTAACCCTTCTTCTTGCCGTAAAAGCTGTAAATTAATTTCGCTTCTGTTTAAATCTCTATGGACAATAGAAGGCTTTTCCGTACATTTAATTTTGAAATTCAATTCAAAATTTCGCGACATATTTTAAAACCAGTTTAGATAAGCGAACGCAACGGATTATTAACTGCTGTAAGATGAATCAATAAAAGTGAAAGAATTAGAGTATGAAGAACTTAAACATTCAGAAAGGAAAAAACTGAAATAGAAAGTGAGCTCTGAGAACATGGAATAATTTTTCGTAAGAAGTTGGGTGAGCGGGGAAGAGAACGATTCAGTTAACGAGATCACATTATCAACTCGAAAGGCAACGTAAAAACGGTTTTTAGAATTTATTCATTCTTCTGATGACAAAATAAGACGACGTTTAAGATACTGCATTAAAATATCACACATTTCATTTAACGTCGTTTTGCTTTCTTTGTTTTTAAATAATTTAAGGAAATTTTCTCCCATCAGACTGTCGCCTAAGTACTTTGTGCATCCCAACTGCCACTCAAGAAATGAAATTTATATGTCATTTATTTTTTAAAATTCAAAAGTTTCTCACTTCATATTTATATTTGTTCTAATGTCAAATTGACTGAGTAAAATTCACAAAAGTGCTCTGCGAAATCATATTACATGTTTCTAAAAAAGTTTCAACACTTATTAAAGTGCATTTACTGCTGTATAATTCCACGAAGTTAATTCCAGAGACCACAAGCCCTAAATTTATTAGTATTGCTTATGATCCGCAATTAACTAAGGGTCTGAAAAAGATTTTTAGCGCTTGCAATTTAAAGATTGCATTCAAAAGTGGGGATACTTTGAAAGCACTCTTAGGAAATCTTAAAGATGCCATCCCACCTCTGGAAAAGCCGGGAATCTGATTTCGGGAATCAGAGCTCTAGAAATATTATTAAAAGGTGGAAAGAGCATTTAGCTCATGTAAAATATGGCAGGTCGGACAGATCGAGCATCACCAAACATATTTTGAACACAGGTCATGGTATTTTAAGTTACTTAGATCCGTCAATTCAAGAAATCAATTAGACAGCTTTGAGAGTATAGAAATCTATAGAAGAGATTCAAAAAATTTATTAAATATGGACAAAGGGCCGATCTCAAACTCTGTTCTGTTTGATTTGTTGAATTGATTTTTTTTTCTCCTCTGACAAGGTATCTCCTGTTATTTTATTGGCCCACTGATTAAATTGTCCAATAGGCGTTATTTCCGCTTAACGAACGGGAGATATCCCTTTCATTGCCCCCTCCCCTCATCTTGTCTATATATTATATAGCATTAAGGATGTTTTCTTTAGTTGCATTTTGTCCCCCTTCGCTGAAGATGCCTACTTGGTAGCCGAAATACGTATTCAGTATTTCAAATCTCCTTGTGAATTAGAGGTTCCCTCCGATTTTGGTTGTTCGATTCCACAGTTTTTGCTTAATTTTTGTTTTGTACTATATACAAGTTAACTTATTTCAATAAAGCAAGCTGCAATTAATAAGTTCAATCGAGTATCTAGAATCTGTTCTCCATTGTGTAGTAAACTTTACCCTATCCATGTACGTAGATGCAAGTCTGCAAGCGAAAGAGACATTTTCAAAACATTTCCGGCATATGTCCACCGGAATACCGTTGAATTCCTGCAGAATGATATCCTGCAATAGAGTGCTGGTATATATGGTTATTCAAATGACCCGACAGGAAAAAATTCCAGAGAATGTGAGAGCCTCTCCAGTCTGTCAAACAAAGAATTAGCTCGCGCCACCATCTTCCTTGTTGGTGGCGGTGGTCCAGACTTTGCTAATATTCATCGACACAATTCTATAATGTCATTCGCTAATGAAAATGACCTTACATAGTACACGCGTTTTTCTATAGGACAGAAGCTCTTCCACCATTATGGATAATATGTTAATATACGAACCATGATTAACGAATCCCGTACTCTCTTTCTATAGCGTTACGTCATCAATTGAAGCTTACTTTGTTCAAATAAGTTTATTTATTAAAAAGCTAATGCCCCAAAAAATAAGATGACGGAAGAGAAGTGAATTCAACTCAAATTTGCACGCAAAAAATACTCCAGATAGCTGTTTTCCGTGATTGTTCAACCAGCTGATGCACCGTGTAGCTGCAAGCTAAATATCTCAAAAGGATGGTGAATTTTTTCCCCTAATGTATCAATTTGTTTCAAAATAACCTTTATTTTTCTAAGCTTTCTTAATAAAATATACAGAATGAGCAAAAAAAATGTATACACACTTTATCAAGTACCGAAAGGTGCTTTATGCTATCAGTGTGGGGAAACGTGTCCGTCTGTCCGTAACTCCTCCGAGGCTATGAAAGATTTTCAAAATCAGTTTTCTTCAGTCGATAAATATGGTTCATGGCACGAATTAATCACAAATATTATCTAAATCGGTTCACTGGCACGTGTACAAATGGTACCTCTATTTTCCCACCTAGCAATTTCCAATGGGAAGATATATTAAGTAATATATCAAACAAATCGTAATGACGAGATTGAAGCGGATATAAATTACTATTTTCGCCAATTGATAAATATGGTTCCGGGAATGAACCATTTTGAAAATGTGCTCTTATGACACTCTCAAAAATTTTCAATAAGATACGGCATGTAATATATCAAACAAATTGGGATGATGTATCATGAATGAATATAACGTAAAATTAATGATAGTCGAAATTGGTTTCAAGGAACCTGGTTTAGTGGAACCCTTATGGTTCATTGGAACTTTCAATGCTAAGATATGGCATGTAATATATCAAACAACTTGAAATGATGTGTCATAAATGAATACAATGTAAAATTAATGATAATCCATATTGGTTCAAAGGTACGTGGTATCATTATGGCCCATTAGAAACTTACAATGTTAACATAGGGCGGTTAAAAATATGGTTTCGCGAATGGTTTAGTTTAACCTTTCGGTACTTGTTTATGTCATTCCTTAATGGTTTATTTTTTCCGTGACAGCAAAAACGAAAGCTTACATCTCAAGATTATTACATCCATTGAATGAAGACGACCCATATCGAAGAAGACCACTGTCACCTAGACACTGGTAGGAGATACTTGATAACACCTACTACTTGAAATGGATAGGAGCAACCGTTTACCGTATTGAAAAGTATCTCGACACTTTGAACACTTATCGAAATTGTAGAAGTCAAAGAGGACTTATATTCATCCTTTGAGGTCTGTACGAATTTAGTGTTACAACTTTTTTATAGTATTTTCTTTTGCTGAAGTTTATACATTTTTTGGGCCACCGTAGTATGGTGAGATAAACGGTGACTTGATCTTTAGGAGAAAATACCCGCAGATTGCTTCTATGAAATTGTTTCAAGCTAATGTTTAATACCGTAAAATTATTAATGAATAAATCAGCTTGGTTCAGTGAATGTGAAATGATGATATTTTTGATAATTTAATAATTTAAAATGTTGCATATGGGCATAAAAATATAGACCGCAATAACTTCCACATGACTCATCAAAGCCCATCAAGTTATTTACCTTATTTATTTCTAATAATAATAACTATAAACTGGAGATTGTCTCCAAACAGAGGTAATAATTTTTCGATTGAAAAATGGAAGGAAAAATTCTGCGACCCGGATTCGAACCAGGAACCTCGACTATCAAGGCC
>JAHWFO010027233.1:4862109-4932489 GCA_023313115.1 Rhysida immarginata
AACACAGCAAAATTATAATTATAAAATCAAAAAATAAAATTATCCAGGTAAGCGTTTCTGGGTCTTATCAGGATCCGTCCTTATACCCCACTAAACCACAAAAACAATACAAAAAAATCAATTACAATATAGACCACTTTTTTGTAATTGATTTTTTGTATTGTTTTTAGTTTTTATTTGTATGTAAATTTCCCGGAAAATTCCTTTTTGAAATTGATCTTGTCTGTATAATTTTTGCAAGAATTGTGATTTTTTAATGACCGTCGACCCACTTATGGAAATATCAGGTTGTTGCAAAAGTTTCTTCCGGTTCTAGAACCCGTGCCCAAGAAGGGCTCATTTTCCGAAGGGGGTGTTCATATTTTTTCAAACAAATTATGGCATTCGATTCCTGTATATCTTTGCTATATTACATCCAAGAATCAACTTTCTGACTATTTATCTGTGAGTGCCATCAACGGTCTGAAATGGACCTTTCACGCGAGCATATTCGAGCAATAATCTTCTACGAGTATTCTGGAAAGATCAGTGCTGCGCAATGTCACCGAAACATTTGCCAACGTTTAGGTGATGACACTGTTAGTTTACGTACAATAGAAGAATGGTATCGCCGGTTCAGACGCGGAGATAGCACTCTTCAAGATGCACCTCTCTGGTCGGCCAATCATGATTTCAGATGGTGATCTACGCCAAGCAATTGATAAAGATCACAATGTAACAACGAGGGAACTCGCAGAACAGTTCAAGATTCACATTTCAACCATTGCCCGGCATCTGCATGAATCTGTCATTCAAGTTCAATCGTTTTTGTGTTGGAATAAAAATCCGGAAAAAACTTTTGCAACAACCTGATAATTTATCCGGTTTTACATTGTAAAAGGTAAGAAAAACCGAACCATGAATATTTGCAGAAATTTGTAAAAACGTAAAATATGAACAAATGGTTAAACTTTGACCAAATTCGTTGAACGTCATAATTAAATATATCATCATTATATATTTTAAAAGGTGAAAATTAATGGTTACTCTTTCCCACTGTAAGAAAAATGCAAATGAGCCAGACTCAGTCATTTTTTGGTTTCGAATTTTTTTGATCATAATGCCTCGTGGAACAGAACTCGAAGCTTGAGCTTGAAGTGCGAAAAATGTACTATATGCATGGTAAGAAAAATCATTTCGTTATATGATTGCCTCTATAAATACGTAGATCAATTGAAGCCATATAAAATATGCTTAAAAAAGGTGATAACCATCGAAGAAATAAACATAGTAGGCGGAAGTCGCGTGTTACAAAAACGGGACAAAAGACGAATTGTTAACGAAGAACGAGACAAATAGCCAACGAGCCATCCATCCCAGTAGGCGCCATTACAGTTGGGAAGTTATTACGACAGAGTGACAACGTAATAGATCTCAAAATGATGTCAAAACCCAAGTTAACCAAACATCAACAATGTCTCAACAAGATCGAATGGCATGGGCCAAGAATGTAATAAGGTGGACCCAAAAATAGAAAACAGTGGTCTTTTCGGACGAAAAGAAATTTAATTTGGACGTCACCGATGGGTACCTGTATTACTAGCACGATTTGAGAGATTCTCCCAAAGAATATATATCGGCCTCGGTGGCTCAGCGGTTGCGTGATTGCCTCTGATGCCCGAGTACGCGGGTTCGATTCCGGCCGAGGACGACGAGGATTTTTCAGGGGGAAATCCTGAGATCACGCACTTCCTTCGGAAGGGAAGTAAAGCCGTTGATCCCGTGTAGTCGTTTGCCAGCAGCACGTTAAAGACCTTGCGAGGCAAAATTTGCGGCCCCTATAACGCCGTCCTGAAATGACCATAGCAGTTGAAAAGGACGTTAATACCAAAAAAACCAAACCGACCAAACCCAAAGAATATTTTAGCTAGCCTATGACGAAGGATGAGTCATGGTTTGGGCAGGGGTGGGCCATGGTGGGAAGACCAATTTGTACCAGAGTCTTTTTGTAGATTTGGATCATTCCTTGAGGAATTAAGTTTCCAGTAAATGTGCTCAAATTCTGGAATCCATATTTTGAGAAGCAACCCCAGACCTCATGGACCTTTACAGGTGCTTAACGATACGGTGCAAAGTTCTGTTTGTGGGGGATGACCATGCTCGACCTTGACTAAATCGAGGATTTCATTCGAGAAAACAACATTGGAGACGTTCACAATCCATATTTTCCTGCGCCCATTGGAGACGTTTCTTCACATGGTTTTCAGATAGGAGAGATTTCTTCCGCAAACGACTTCTTATTGCCACCAGAAACAACGCAGTAGAAACAAACGACAAGTTATTTCTCAGTTTTTCCCTTATTTATTTATAGCAAGGTTGTGGATTCTTCATGAAGGTCTCTATGACTACCTTGTCTTGTTTGTTCAGTGATCTTTCTTGTTACGCCTCGTTCCGGTATGTCATCGACATTTTTGTGGTCTTCAAAACGCTTCACTTATTTCCTTACAAATGCCGTTGATTTTTCTTGTAGCGTGCAGCGGGTGCTTAGGACATTTTTTTTTGCACCTGTCGCATGCGAACACAAGAGAACTGCTTCGAACCATTTCGAATATTTCATACACATAGCTGTTTCACAGTTGTACTAAAACTCTTTGCATTCAAATTAGCCTGCTCGTGCAGCACGCGGTACAGGACATAATAATCATTGTTGTCATAAAAGATTTCCACTCTGACTGTGTTGCTCAGAAAATAATACACTTTAGTGGATACCGTCTGTTTAAGAAAAGTGTGTGCTATATATTCGGATGCATATTTATAATTTACAAACTACTCACAATTATACTTATTTTAAGTGGAAAATCATTAGCACGTCGTTCATTTAAGAATAATTATTGTATTGTAATGCTTCAAATTATAAAGAGAACCATTAATAGAATCATTAATATGGTTTTTTTTAGAGAAGCAAACAAAATTAGAACGCGCAGCATGTTTAGGGACAACAATTTAGCTTCTGAAGTGTTTACGGCTATCGAAATCGTGGGAAGACGCTTCATCCTATTTAGACCTAATCTACTTTCATTAGAATGGAACGTATTTCTTCCTCGGTCAGTGCGCGATTGATTTTTTCCCTTCGGTTTTTTTTCCTTTTCGGCACCTGCTCTGTATTTGAATTACGCTGTGGAGGGGGTTTTGGGTTGGGATGGGCAAGCAAGGGTGACAATGGATCGCTAGTCGACGACAATGATGACTCGACGTGAATCAAACCGACTGCAACATTTGGGTGCAGAAATAAAAGTTTCATTTTATTGAGGGTCTTGGCGCGAATCTTTTCCCTTCCATTTACGTCCAGTTAAGACGTTGAGCGCTGTCACTCACCGAGGAACGAGGGAATCGTCGAGGGAGTTTGAAAGCAAATGCGAAGCATTAATCAGACGACATTCTTTCTGCATTTGTGAAATGATGACGACGGGTACAGTGACCACAAAACGACATAACGACAACAAAGGGAAACATCCGAGTGACAAATGCAGGTCTAGCTAATTAGCTGTTCCGATGAAAAGAACTGCTTAATAACCCATTCACTTCTCTTCCAATTCGAGTTGAGCATAAAAGTCGCGGCTTTTCTTCCGGCTTTACGTCGTGAAAACAATGAAGGGTGGGTGCGTCAATGTCTTGGTGCCAATTAAAGTGGAATTAATTGCGATTTGTTACAAAGTGATGTCAGCACTCTGTAAGAAAAATGGGGCTTTGGTTTTGAAGGTGGAAACAAAACGAAGATGGAGACAAGGTTCAGCCAGGAATTCATCCAAATTGTGTTTGTAAGGAAAGAGGATGCGAGACTAGAGAAGGAAGATTAAATGCGAGAGCGTTTCTAAGATCTATTCCTCGAGCTTAAGCTATTAACATGTTTTTGAAAGAAAAGAGAAATTTGTAAAAAGGCATTTATAATGAAGGTTACCTAAACTTTTGAAAGCTCTGGAGCTACTAGAACTATGAAGACAGGCTTTATTAGAGCAGCAAAATTTATTCATCTAAATTTCATCCGAAACAGAAGTTGCCAAGTTAATAAACGGTTTTGACGTTTCCCTTTAAAGGATGTTAGAAGATATTATTGGTCATCTTTTAATCTTTATAAACTATACTTATACTATTATTTGGGAAGTGAACATAAAAAAATAGATAAAAACTAAGATGGAAGTTATACGATTGAGCGGTTTTTCTTTTCTTTTTTTATGTGCGTGTGCTAGCTGCTGTTGCTGCGGTTCGTGTCGTTTCCAATCAATTCTGAGCGGCGACATATATGGTGGCTTTCGTCGTTTCTCGCCAATTACAGGTAGGGCTGTAAGCACTTATTGAAACGTCTCGTGCAATCAAGATTGAATCGCCGAGGAAAGGATTTGTCATTGGATATCCCTCGAAATGGAGGAATTGAAGACGACGGCACAACCAGAGGGGGCTTTGGGAAGCGAACTAAACCGATTTTTATTAACCGTCGTATGTTTCAGTCTGACGAAGCAACGACCATCGCTGGTGACGTCATTTTCGAGAACAACTTGAAAGCGTGACGACATCGAAAAACAAACTAAAGGACCGGATTAGCTGACGGATTCTGTTTCCTTGACAATTAGCTCTTGATTCTGCATGAACAAAAGGGGCTTCTCTTTCTACATAACAAAATCGATCCATTTTAATTTTCGAGGAATTTGAATTATTTAAAATTTAGTTTTCTGGTGTGTAGGTTCGTGTATAAATCTGTATGTATTTATTAGAATGCAATATATTAAAAAAAGACCCGAATCCGTATGCTCATGAATAAAATAAAATCAATTAAAATTTAGAAAATATTTAATCACGCTCTTTTTAGGCCAGGAAAGAAAATGATTCCTGAGATATTTTGCAGCTAAAAATCTAAATTTTTGTACCTATGGCCGGGACGCAACTTTTTTTTTCCCCGAACCATTTTTGCCAATGACGTCACAGCAGAATTGGTGATCGCTAAAACCTGGCCTAATTTATATGGCCCTACGGTGTTCTACGTGCACGTGGCTAAATTCAATCAACCATGGTTATAAATGGATACCGTAATATAAAAATTTCCCCAACTCTAAATTTTTTTTTCTTTAAATTTTTTTTTCTTAAAAACTCATGCTTCGAGAAGATGTTGAAATTTTGAAAAATAAGTTGAAGCGGCGGAAAGGTCTCCCATTAGTAACCGTGAAAATAAGTCAAGGCACTACGTCTTAATTTTATCTCGTTGTGCTATTTGCCGTTTTGGAGGAGTTAACTGCACGAAATTAGTCAACGTACGTTCGTAAATACATACAAAATACCAGAAATAAACTGAATTAATACGTACTTAGAGGGACCTTAAACTCTTCCTTGACGTAGTTTTTATGACAATAGGTTAAGCTTTTTTAGAGATATTAATTTTTTTCTAAAAATGAAAAAACAATTGCTGTAGCATTCATACAAAGTCAAACCAAAGTCAATAAATTCGACAAGAGCGGACTTCCCTCATTAAGACGAATAATTTTTGTAAATAAATCGTTTGACTCTGATAACTATTTTGGAGTTATTAAGGTTTTTAGCCCTCCCCCATCAACAGAAAAATGAAATTATTTTTTCCTCTTTAAGACAAAATGGGAGGCGTGTGCGAATGTAACATTCTACCATTCCAATTTATTTACACAAGGTTTTAGCGATCACCAATTCTTTGGTAACGTCTTGGCAAAAATTGTATGGGAAAAAAGTCGTGGTTGGGATCACGTGTTGACCATAGCCTCGCCACGTCTCTGTTCTTAGGCAATATTTAATCTTGATCCTGGGAGAACTCGGGCAAGAATAATACGTATAAACAGATAGGAACTTTAATAGTATTTAGGGCCGGTTCTACCAACCACGAATAAATCCTCAGATACTATAATACTGGAATAAAGCTCAGATAAGTCAAAACGGTGTTCTACCATCTCAGATGGGATAAATCCTCAAATAAACACCAGAATAAACAATAGATATCTTGAAAAAGTTATACGGTCCTCTAGAGGTCGGATAGCCACTTATTCCTCGTTTAGTCGTGGCCTCTTCTAACTCATGGTAGAGGAGGCCACGGTCATGGATGAAGAATAACCAATGACCTAGAATAAACAACTGGACTGCGCTTGGCGCGGTTTGGAGTGAAGCCACCGGAAGTGTGCAATTCGCCATGTTGGGAGGGTCAGAAGTAGAATATAAGCAATGCGGAGTAAGTGAGGTTTTGGCTTATTTTCCTTATAAAATCGGTGATATTTAACATTTTAATTATTGATATGATTATTAGGTTTATTTCCTTTTTAATGTAGTTAAATAGAAGAATACTCCAGGTATTTAAAAGCTTTGAAAATTGTGTAAAAAATACTACAGTGACAGTAAGTGACTGCAATGTTGGAATGTTAATATTCACAAATTTATTGATGAGCAAATAAAATAGTTCTGGTTACATGTGATCTGATTTTGATTCCTGTTTCTTCATCAGAGAGTTTATTACACAAATGATTTATTCTTATATTACTGTAATTCTTAGAAATTAATTTTATCAGTCAAAAAACATGATTAATAGTGGGAGAAGAATCGTAAAGATGCTCATCCAGACTACTGAAAATTGGCTTTCGGGTAACTTCGCGAAAAACACAAGAAGAAATAATTTCTGCAACACTTCTTGCTTGTGGAAGCCTGTTGTTGTTTGCTGCAATCATCTTTTGAAAGCATCTTTCCGTGGTTTCGCAAATATCCATCACATCCTGGCTTGGATGTTTCAGACCACCATAAGCTGATTTTCAGAAAAACCTGTGGTGGTCTAAAATATCCAAGCCAAGATGTGATGGATGTTTGTGAAGCCACGGAAATATGCTTTCGAAGATAATGGCAGCAAACAACAACAGGCTTCCACAAGCAAACAGTGTTGTGCAGAAGTTAATTCTTCTTGTGTTTTTCACGAAGTTACCCGAAAGCCAATTTTCAGTAGTCTGGATGAGCATCTTTACGATTCTTCTCCCACTATTAATCATGTTTTTAGACTGATAAAATTAATTTCAAAGAGTTACAGTAATATAAGAATATTATGTAATAAATTCTTTGATAAAGAAGCAGGAATCAAAATCAGATCACATTTAACCAGAACTCTTTTCTTTGCTCATCAATAAATTTGTGAATATTAACATTCCAGCATTGCAGTCACTGTAGTATTTTTTATACAATTTCCAAAGCTTTTTAAATACCTAGAGTATTCTTCTATTTAACTACATAAAAAGGAAATAAGCCTAATAATCGTATCAGTAATTAAAATGTTAAAACTCCCCGATTTTATAAGGTAAAGAAGCCAAAAACTTACTTACTCCACATTGCTTATATTCTACTTCTGCTCCTCCAACATGGCGGCGCTGCGACTTCCGGTGGCCTCACCTCTTGTCTTACTAGAGCCAACAGCGCCAAGAGGAGTCTAGTTGTTTTTTCTAGGTCGTAGGCTAAGGTCAAAAACTCTCACCGGTGAGAAGAGTTAGCGTTTGGTCGGTCAGAAATCCCGGTGAGAAAACTGTGACGTCATTTTAACGCGGTCAGAAACGCCAGTTAGTGCTGCTATGCCTAACCGGTTGGTCTCACCGTCCTCACTGAGAAAAAGACGTTTAACCCAGTGAGAAATTACGTCATCATTCTCTCACCGGTGAGGGTTTTTGACCTTAGCCATTGAGAATAACCATGCCATGGTTTAGTGAACCGTTTCGCTCAAATTTCCGATGTTAAATGGCGGCACTTCCGGTCTGCTTCGATTTGAAAATGTCTTCAAAACCATAGTATTTCGTGTTATATAATTACCATTTTAAACTACGACGGTAGGAATAAGTTTCAGGGTGCAAGTGAACAGCAGATTAGATCTAGATTACCTGTCTGTATTTCATTTTCAATGATCGACAACATAGCCCCCAAAAGTAGAAACGAAACGGAAATTTTGCGCCTCTGAGGTCTGAGTTCTCTAGATGCATTTGTTTTTCGCGTTTGTTTTTTCTGCCGTGCCGTATTTCAACACCAACACTGACTGAAATACTTTTGTTTTGTTTTTTTCACGGTAGAGGGCTTTCTCTTATCATTGTAGGTAGGGTGCCTAGATAAGTTTTTTTCACCGCACTCATCCAGGCACCCTAATTGTAGGCTATGCAATGACGTATATTAAAGGTAGACTCCGAAGCAATTGTTGTTACTTGAAGCAATTTGGGAAGCTCCATGCCCAGAACTGTCATGGTCGAAAGTGAGTGAAGATGATGCAAAACACATGGCTAAACATGAGAGTAGCTGATGAATGATTCTTTCACACGCCGATCACGGAGTGATAAGTATCTTTTCGTTTACTTTGTATTTGAAGTATTTTATTATATTTTCGTCCGAATCGGGAGAAAATTTAAAATGAATAAAGCCAGCTACGTATGCCTGCATCGTTCCCGCGTCAATCGGACATAGTCAAAATCTCGAGTCAGTTACTGGTGGCCCCAAAACGAGCTTTGTGACGGGCTTTAGTGGTCTCGACCGGTCGGACTTTTTAGACATACCCTTCATTATTTAGACAATATTATATTTTAAGATGCTTGATATAATTAATCGCAATTTCAAACTACGACCTATTCCGCAAAGGAAGGCATCGACTTTCTCTTGCGAAACGTCGTCTTCATTCACTTAAGCACGGCGAACATTGTCGCGAAATATTAATGCGAACTTCATCTAATTTGTTCATAATCTGTTCCTATCATTTATTTGGAGCGTTGAAAAATAACTGCTAAAAACTAGCAGTTTGAAATGTCCGCCCAAAGTGTGCTTGTAATTGTCTGGAGGTAAGCAAAATACCTCCATGTCTTTCATGTTGCTACTAGATGATGTTGCTGCATCATATAGAAAGTTGCCTAGTCAAACGTGGTTGGTTGGTTGGTTTATTAGAATTTTTGGCGTCGACTACTAAGGTCATTTTGCGCCTTTTACACAAGTTATATCTGTACGCAGCCCGGGACAAATACAAACATCCATGCCCACGGCGGGATTCGAACCCACGACCAGGTGGACTCAAGAACTAGAAAGCCTACGCCCTAGCCCTCTCGGCCATCTGGCCGGCGAGTAGTTATACATGCAGGTGTGCGGTTTGTTCGTGGACAAAGCGAGAAAACATGGAAAGAGATAGTCACGGACAACGATGACTTATATCCAACAAACGAAAAAATGACTATTAAAATCCAAGATGGAGACAATGAAGATTGGATTGTTGCTCAGAGCTCGATGGTCAAGTGAGTTTTCAGTGCCCAGGCCTGTCTTTCTCGTTGATCCCATCTATATTATTGACTGGAGTTACATAAATAAGAACCTTTAGGATTTCAGTTGTTACAACAGATCACTTGATTAAGCTGCTTGTTGAATGCATTGATTAAAAAAGCACAACTTCTAGTACGTACGATCAAAACTTGGAAAGCAGTTATTTTTAGTCGTAACTCATGAAGGATGGGTTTTTGGACTAACAATTATGGAAACTTTTTTTTCATCCTTGACGAGTCCACTCCAATCCCTTATTTCAGAACCACCCTATACAATGTATATAAGGTAAGCCAGTTATTTCCTATCCCAGTCTCCCTCTCTTATTCTTCTGATCACGTTGTAGTGAAGCCATTCCATTGTAGTGTTCTAGTTAGTTTAGGGATCCGGAGACTTGGTACACATTACTGGTGACAACATCTACACAGGAAATAGGGAAGGCATAGGTGTTCTGATTTTGAAGCCCACATGTCAGTCGCCACATCCTTGCCACCCTGGAAATTCTAGACTACGGTGGTGCCTCATGCTCCATATTGTCGGATCTTGCTCTGTTCGACGCAGTAGAAGAGGCAGTGCCCGGTAAGATGTTCTTCGACGACGATGAGTTTTGGTATCCGTCTATAAGTACTGGAGGGATCTTATAATAGAATACTGAATACCTCTAATAGAATGTGTACTCCCTTCGTCGTAACGGTAAGTTTGAAGAGAAAAAAGTGCCAGTCATTTTCAACGACCTAAATATTTAATCAAATTCTTAAGCAACTTTTGTCGAAAAGCATGGACACACAGTATCTCCACTCAAGTCAAATCTTCACATATGGGTCAAATATCATAAAACAGGTCTTTAAAAATGAACAGACTTCCTTTAGTTGGACATTGCGTACGATGACGTTGTGCAAGAAAGCCGCTTTCATTGGTTACCGCTGTTGCTTGCCCTTGTACACGACGGAGAAACACAGTTTTCATCCTGTTTTCATTCCGATTTCTGGTTTCTCCTTGACCTTAATTCCTTCCCTTGACGTTGCCCTCGCGAAATCCATCATAGGGTGAACAGGAGCCTAATAACGGATAGTTTACCTTCATTGCTATCATAGTTTCTATTTTCTGGGAAGATCTTAAATTATTGTACGTTACCTCTGGAAATATTTACATCCCTCTATAAGAGCATTCCTAAGTGACACTTCCCACATTTGGCATTTCCATTCATCTCAGAGGTGTTCAGTGCAGTTGAAACCAAGATTTTATTAATATTAATCTAATCAAACTTTATGAACTTTCTTTGAACCGGGGGATAACGGGTCTTCTTGTTTCTGATAACGGGCCTTCGCCGAAATGCCGTAATCTAGGAAACACAAATTTATTGATGATGCCAGTTAGCCTGCCGCATCAAAAACACAGTCAGTCTCTCTCTATATCGGTAGAGAAACTCACGTGAGTAAAGTGATCTTTTTGCAAACGCAAATAAATCCGACTTAAAAAAGTGCTTCGCACCTGTGACTTATGATGTTATGAACCCCTTTCCTTGAAGGTGAAGGTCAACTTTCGCGTTTGGTGGGATAAACATGGCTGAAGCTTTTCAAATTTCATTTCAGAAATAAAAAATAATAAAATCACTTTTGTTGACATTTTGAAGAAAAAAGGAAAAGGAAAAAAAATCTGACATTGTGAATCATGTGACATAGGAGGAGTGACATGAAAAGGGAGTACTTTCTAAAGAGGTCACTTTAATCAGGTGAGTTTCTCTACCGATATGGGAAACGGACTATAGCTGCCACTGTTTCAGTTCTTGATGTCTCCTCCAGCAAACTTTTGGGATGAAAAATTCAAGCGTACAACAGAGAGTGAGTACCTATGTATAAAAAACAACCTTAGGACAAACCACATCTCCTTATTGGATAGGGGAACCGAATTCAGTAGAAAGAAAGGTCTCGCATTTCGCAGGGTTGGCTTTCCTGCGGGGAACAAAAGTGACGTCAGGGATACCGAAGGCAAAAAAAACCTTAAGGAGAACATTGTTCAATGTAATTATAACGATATAACAATCATACAATAGACATGGAACAAGAAATTAATTTTTTTTGCTTTAATTCTTCACCTATACTGTCCCGATCTTCGTTGGCATCCTTGAAGTCACTGTGCAGTAAAAGAGGCATTTTGGAAAGAAGTTTGTGAGACCTTATCCTTTTAGTGACCTTGGGAGGAACCAAGGGGCAGAAACAGTTCGTAGCTACACAGAGTATTGTGTATATGTTGGATGGTAATTCTTACACTGGATATATCCTGCGAAAGATGTCTCTGGAATGCCTTGTAATGTTGCACCGAGGAGGCCTATTAACCCTAAGTGAGTAGCCATTTTCGAACACAGTTGAAATGACTTCACAATATACGAGTTGAAATGACTTCACAATATCGTATGTTGCTTCCAGTCAACAGTATTTATTCAGATGAACGAGTTGATCTAAGCATGAATCGTCTGCAAGGATCTAGCCACTTAATTCCTTTTATGCACAAATCTGGTGAGTCCCCATAGGAAACTTGACATTATAATTATTATGATTTTATCGCCACCTAGTATTGACATTTAAAATTATTATATTGTAAAATGGCGGATTCCTCAATAGAAAATGCTGTAAAACAGTCACTAAAAAGGACGTGTGGTGGCATCTATTGCTGCATCCTAGGATGTAATTCGAATAGTTATTCGATACCAAAGATATCTGTTTAATTTGCCAAGTATAAAAAAGAATTCTGAATGGCGAAATAAATGGATTAAAATAATTAGGCAGATAAAGTATAAACTCTTTTTAATACTTATACAAATGCATTAATGGTTTTATACATATTTACATTTTCAATAGTAAGGATAAAATATGGAATCCAAGTAAATACAGCAAGATATGTGGAAAACATTTTTACTGTGACCATCCAATGAACCATCCAAATAGTGCCGATTACATGCCATCTTTATTCCACCAATCTAAAAATATTTCCAATCAAGCAAATGAAAATAAACATTCAATCTTTATTTACAATATAAAAGTACAAATTTTACATACCAGATGGCGCAAAATGTAATGCGACTGCAGCGCCCCTGTCAGGTATCTTAATTCCTATTAGTTGTTACCGTAAGCTATTCAGGGAGAGAACAGTAGCTGAATTTTATTCTGAGCAGAAGCTGTACGAGGTCTGTTCAAAAAATACGTAGACTGACGTCATAAAACAAAATATACTTTATTTAGAAGTTACACATCTGGGTCCCCTTCAAAGTACTCTCCTCCCCGACGCACACACTTATCCCAACGGTGTTTCCACTTTTGGAAACAGTCCTGGAACGCTTCTTTTGTGATGTCCTTCAGCGCCTTCGTCGCATTTGCCTTTATGTCGGGAATCGTCTCAAATCTCCTTCCTTTCAAAGGTCTTTTCAGTTTGGGAAACAAGAAGAAGTCACAAGGAGCGAGGTCAGGTGAGTAGGGTGGGTGAGGAAGAACAGTGATCGAGTGTTTGGCCAAAAACTCTCGAGTTCTGAGGGCTGAATGGGCTGGAGCGTTGTCGTGATGAAACAACCAGTCACCACTCGTCCACATTTCTGGCCTTTTCCGCCGGATAGCATCCCGCAGACGTTTGAGAACTTCGATGTAGTAAATCTGGTTCTCTGTGGAGCCTTCTAAAATTCCGCCAAATTCTAAAAATCCGCCAAACGAAAAAAACACACTTCACAAACAACCGCGTAGCTAATCAACCAATACTGATATTTGCAATCAAAAAACTGCCTTGTAATCAGCGGATCTGTCAGAAGATGGCGACACCAAGCGATTTTGATTGGGACCAACAGGGCCCGCGCAATTCAAACAGTCTACGTATTTTTTGAACAGACCTCGTATAGCGTGCATTGGTTGAACCGCTATTATTATGTGGTCATTTTCAAAGTAAACCCTTTAATGTGCTATAGGACAAGTTTGAATCCGTGAGGGCTACCAAATGATGCCTTTGAGACTGAGCTCCTATTGAAGAGTATGCAGACCGAAATCAAGGTGCTTTGAACTGCATGGGTCTCGTTATCCCATTGTCACATATCCTTCGACTGATGGTTGGTTTGGTTTGTTTGGTATTAACGTCCTTTTCAACTGCCATGGTCATTTCAGGACGGCGTTATAGGGGCCGCAAATTTTGCCTCGCAAGGGTTCTTTAACGTGCAGCCGGCAAACGACTACACGGGACCAACGGCTTTACTTCCCTTCCGAAGGAAGTGCGTGATCTCAGGATTTACCCCTGAAAAATCCTCGTCGTCCTCGGCCGGGATCGAACCCGCGTACTCGGGCATCAGAGGCGATCACGCAACCGCTGAGCCACCGAGGCCGATCCTTCGGCTGATGGTGCTGAAGTCCTGTGAGGTTGATGTTGTGTAATGCAACTCATTGAACTGTAGTTATCAGTTATATTGACAAAACATTTCATTAAATTTATCTTAATAAATTAAACACAACGCAATGGTACTTTAAATGTATGATATGTATAGGAAGGTAAAGCTGTCATGAAAGCCAATGGTTAATAATAAGAGTAAGTTGATTATTGTGCTTAAGGCACAGTTGTAATTAGATGATTGGAAGGCATGTCTCTGCCTCACTGTAGAATAAAAATGAAATGGAATTTCCGATAAGGAAAATATGTTAAATAATTATCCACAATATTGGATTTAGGGTGTTAGTTTATAGGTCATTCTGACGAGGGAATAGGGAATGCTTATCAATGAGCTATTAATATAGCAGACGCCCACATAGCATAAACTGTTTGTGGTAATTAATGTAATTATTTTGTGGAAATGTCTATATTGGACAGCAACTTGATGATTCCATTAAGATTGTAACTAATGGTGTCAATTGGGTATGTTATTGATCTTTGCTTGTATTAAATAAATAATATAAACTTGAAAGAATGAGGTTCTTGGTTTAACAAAAATCATAGTAATCCGTAACAACCGTTAAGTTCATATTGCCAGTGCCTACTTTCAAACTTCTACCCACGGACCAATAGAATAGGGCAATCAAAGAAATCAAGACAATCAACTCTCAAAAACTCAACTTTGAAATATAAAATTCCTTCCAATATTCGTTTTCAATCTCCGTGCTATCAGACAAAGCATATTTGACTAATCAAATACAAATCTCTCACAAAGGGCTCTTAACCCTCATACATTTCTAATATGCATAAGCATTAAACATACACGTTAATCCCATAATTTCAAGTAATAACTTCAAAAGGCTCAAAACAAGACTAGCCTGCTATGCTCTAATACATTTTTAGAGATCACAATATTTACGATAACATTTAAACGGCTTTAAGAGATCAGGAGCCTGAAAATATTTTTGTTTGCTTTTAAGAAGGTTAATCTTATGCAAATTAAAAGCAGTCTATCAAATTTATTCTCATATATAAATTGTTTTCGATTTTATTACAATTTTAATTGCAAAATAAATAAAAAAATTTGTTTTATTATGAATCCAGTTGAGTGTCCTTTTAATAATTAAAACGGATAATTGATTCCCAAAATATGCATTTGAAATGTCATCTTCTCTTTATTTTTTTCCATTGTTTTGCATAGGATATTGATATATTGTTCTCCAAAATTAATATCCAGAATTTTCTCAGAAAAAAAATCTGATGAACTTATCGATTTCCGCATCCGAGAGAAATGCGCTTCTTTCCAATCAACTCCCTTCTTAGAGAGGAAGTTTATTGAAAGGAATTGAAACGGAGCCTTTTGGACAAGCGTCGTTATTTGTCACATGTCAGCAACAGAGACCCAATAACTGGATGGAGTGGATGGAGCTCCCAACTTATTTTTCTTTTTTTCCCCCTTCATCTTTTTCCTTATTCAAACCGAGTTCTGCGCCATCCACGAAAACAACAATTCTATTCCTACAGGAAATATAATGTGACGAATGTGTTTGCGAAAACAATGACGACACTTGAAAATTTTCGTTCCATCATTTGTTTTTTTTTTTGGTAAGCAAATCTTTGGGTTTATCTAGGGAGAAAGACTGAGAAATCCATCTTCAAATATTATGAATAAAGCTGTTCTCTCGATTAAATTGAAAAATATTAACTGTAATGTAGAGCTAGCCATTTTAGAATTTGTTTCTATCCTTTATAAAGACTGTGCATCCAATATACGAAGTCTTTTTCTTAAAATCTACAATTTAAGTAGAAAACTGAATTCATTTTCTTGAAATTACAGGACTGAATTCTTTTTTAAATCATCATCGATGATACACTTTAATTTTTAGGATGTACAGTAAAACAGTTTGTATGTTATAGTGCCTCCTTGTATGTTGAATGTTAGAGTGATATGAATAAAATAGGTGTACACCTTGAATGAGGTTTTTTAAAATCATTAAGGTGATTAAGCGTTGAAAAAAAATGTTTTTAATCCAACCATTGAAAAAGATGCAGTGCAATGAAATCATAATGCTGGTTACAAACAATCCAAATATTATTGAATTCAAGCTATAATCAAAAAAGTTTAAAACTGCACAGGAAAATTTTTATTTGTTTGTTGTTTTTTTGTAATATTTTTTCGTTTGTTTTAATAACGTTTCAGAAGTTCACACGACGTTGAGTTCACAGTGCAATATGTAGCTTGACACTCATATATAAGTTTATATTTTGATCTTGTTAATATGCAACTCAAAAAATTTATGAGTTATATGAGTTTATAAGCTTTAAAATTAATAAAATATATTTTTATGAGATAAACTTGAGATTGCTTAAGAGTTATGTATCTGTAGATTTAAGGGGATATGTCGAAATCAATTTTTATAAAATCTTCTGGAGTCGATAGTAATAACGCTTTTACTGTATCGTCTACCAATGTATTAGTTACGATCATTTAAGGCCATCTATAATACTATAGCAAGAAAGTCCGCGTTAGATGCGAGTGGTAATTTCAAGATGATCGCGAGGAATTCCATACCATTCTCTGTAAAAACTTTCCAGAGTCCTTCTACAGTTTTTGGTCATCGTCTACCTAGGTCTTGTCTTCAGCAGCTTAAAGTCACGAAATTCTATAGGCGAGATTTCAGGAACCGAAGAGAAGGAGATTCACATCATTTCCGATCGTATCATCCACCAACGGCTTTTGTGTGACTACACGCTTTATCCATATGGATCCACACGTCCGGCACCATACAATCTTAGGATATCTTCTTTGAAAATGGGATTCGTAATATTTTCCTGAAAGTATGCAGTGCTTATCTTGAGCTTTCTTTGATTCTTTTTGCGTGTCAGCTAACACCGTGAGCAATATCCGATCACCACCTTGAAGCTGTTCCTGAACTTTTCTTTGCATTGACATACGATCTGTGATATGTCCTTCGGACTCTTCTGTAAATAATCGCGCCTAATTACATTATATTATACTATCTATCTGCACAGGATATTAAGCATTATATCATTGTTATAAATTGCACCATTTTATATTTACTAGAATCCCCCAATGATCAAAATTCGATCACATTTCTGAGAAAAAAAAAATATATGTGCTATTGTTCTAGCCTCAATCTTGCTTATTAATAACTTTGAAGAATGAAAACTAGATAACGCAATAATATCCAAAATGTTTTGCATGACATTTCTGACACTCCCGATTCATTTCACCGCAATGATAACTTTGAAATTTTCTCGGAATAATATTTAAAACACATCTAAAAGGTATCTTAATATATCTATCGAATTATTATCTAAATATAATATTTATATTTACGCTAAATTGCCCCACCCTATCTCTGCGTCTTTCCCCCCGTCTCACTTTGGAAAATTAAGTTCTCTTTCGGACCAAAAATCGATAACTTTTTTGTTACTAAAGAAAGAGTGTTAAAATTTTGCACATAGTATATGACGCTTCCAATGAATAGCCTTTTATTAGAATTTTTCGTAATACAAAATTTTTAAAAAATAAATAAAAATCAAAAACTTCAAAATTGGTATTTATTTTATTTTTAACTAAAAATATTACTTTCAAAATGTATGAAAATACCTTAAAATAGCTTAGAAAACGACGAAAAATACATAAAATGTTTACCTACTAATTATAGAAATATTTTGAATAGTTGGTTAATAACAATTTTTAAGCAATTGTTTCTATAGGTACATTATAGGTACTATATTTTATTTGGGCACCTTCAGGTTCTGAAATCAGTTCCTTGACTTTCAAAAGCTGCAGAGTATTTTTATCAAGTTCATGCACATATTTGTTATACGGTTTTTTAATGGTTTCAAATGAACATCAACAATAAAAAAGGCAATGCTACATGCATTGTCAAATATGGCGTACAACCTGTTCCTTAATGCTACCGTTTTGAAACGCTTTTACCTGGCGTTAACGTGAACAAATACACTAAACAAAATATATTGTGCACATCTAGAGCACAGGACCTTTCCAACCATATAAGTTTCATGCGTATTCGTCCACGTTAACACAGGTAAAAGTGTAATACAAAAAATGCGTTCCCGTATTTATGTATAGATTATCTTCTATAATGCATTATATACACTTTTACATATACATAACATATTATTATCGCATGTTGTCATAACTATAACCTGTTGTCTTTTACAATCATCTATTAATATTTATCATTACATCATTTATAATAATACATACTATCAAATTATCGGGGAGGCCGTGGCCTGGTGGGCTTTCATTGAAACACAGCTCCTGTGGAGTTAAGCAATATCAGGCACATCAGGATGGGCGACCATCAGTGACACACGATCTGGCCCCCCCCCCCCCCCCTGGGCTGCTGCGACCATCATACAGCAGTCGTTAATCCAGGTTCATCCAGGGACCCAACTCGTCAGCCTCGTATTGGATTACGTACATTAAAAAAAAAAAAAAAAAAAAAATTCTAGGCATTTATTATCATATAGTAGAACTTACTGAAGGTAGATACATTAAAAATTTAGATACTACTACATGAGAAATTGAATTTTCAATTTAGCCTTTATATGTATTACCACTCAAAAATTTAGGAAACTCATTTCTACGGTCACCGAGAGCTACTTCCCATTCTTTAGCAAGGGAACACTTTTAAAGGCTCTCGCGGTATTTTGACAGAGATCACCAAAGTGAATAAAATGCGGCCGCATTGGGATTTCTTCTTTGGATTAAAATTCGAATTTATAAAATGATGTCTGTGTATTTTTCGTAGTTTTATAGCTGCTGACATTGTCGTTTATGACAAATTGCTTTACACACTCATGGGAAGCAAATTACTTGTCTTCAACTACAACAGCGCCAAAATCGCAGGCGATAACGAATTCTAGGAAATATACGGATAATTTTTTTAAATTTTCTAATCGAAAAAATTGTCATTTGACCGGATTAAAAATTGTTGATATCTAACCTTTCAACAACATTATTTCTATTGTGCCTATGCACAATATTCATAATCAACTAAATGATTAGTCGTATTTAAATAAGTGTGCTTTTTACCTACGTAATTAAAAAAAGTTTAAATTAAATTATTTTATTACTTGAAAATGTCTATAGCAAATATAAACCGCTAAAGTGTAAAACAAATATGATACCAGAGAATTCTGGCTGCCATTTGATAAAATACAACCTCTGACAATTAAGTTCGGTGAATGAGTTCACACAACGAAATGCAAAACAGATAGAGCCACATTTACTTTATTGTCCTTCGAAATAATCACCCTGGAAGGCAATACACTTTTGGGATCGGGTGTATAAGTCCTGGAAGCTCCTTAGGGATGGCTTTAAGTTCACGTGTCACATTTGCTTCAATGTCTGGAATGTCCGCAAATCTGTGTCCCTTTAAGGCCCATTTCAGGCGTAGGAACAAGAAAAAGTCTGCCGGTGCCAAGTCTGGCAAATAAGGTGGATGAGCTATGGATACGACCCCTTTGTTGCACGATTACAGCAGTGTTCCTCTTTGATCCATTATCCACAGTTACGTGCACACGTTACACCTTCAACTGAAGAAACGAGCATCTGCTAAACCATTGCACGCACAAACGTGACCTGTCTGAACTTGCTTAAACAATGACTGGGCTTGTATTCACATGCATTGTTACTCGCGTAAAGCTCGCACAGATTAGGGTGTGACGTCATTCACCGAACTTAATTGTCAGAGGTTGTAATTCAAGCAATAACAGAATTTCTTTGCATGGTAAATTTAATGTTTCTCATACTATACAGAGTCCACCAAAATAAATGTAGACAACATACAACTAAGAAAAACGCATATAAATATTTTAATAAAAAACTTATTCTGACATGACGAGAGGAAAAAAGAAGTTATCTTTTGACTTTTACAATCACAAGACATACTCAAAGTAGTTGTCATTAGCTTCCAAATGCTTATTATTTCGTGACGTTTTAATTTCTTCACAAAGGATTATATCTATGAAGGAAGCACGCATGGTCAAGTTGGTAGCAATCCGCATGAAAAAGAAACTGAAACTATTCTAAGGTCTCTGCTTAGTTGCTTGTATTTTAAACCTCTAACAAATGAAAAAATGCGCTACAACTTTTATTTTATTTAAGTAACAACAAACCTCTAACAAATAAAATAAAATAATTATACAATAAGTTAAAAAAAATAAGAAATAAAAAAACCCATCTCAAACACATACTGAATTTTTTAATTTATAATATATATTTGAATTGTTTATTATACATTTCGTCAAGAGATGGCTCTGCGATCACCGAATTAATAAGCATTTGTACAATTTAGCATTCCGTTGCGAAATTAAAATAACAATATTAACGAATTATATTTTCAAAACGAATCAGAAAATGTTACAAATTCGTTTTTACTTTACAAGTTACTTTTAAATAGCATTCAAATAGTAATTTAATGGTTTTCTACAAAACAAATATCCGGAGAGAGAGGGATTATTTCTCATAGTGAATTGGAACAACACAGTGAAACGGTAAAAATCAACACATGTGCATTTCGGCTTTAGTTCATAGTTGCCAGGATGCGGGTATAGTATAGCCGTTATTTTGCGATACAGTATAACCTTTTACCTTTAGGGTCGACGATAGGTAAAAGGCTACTGATGTTAAGTCAGCAGAACGTGTGGGGAATCAGTTGAACTCTTCGTCCTATTCACCGTTCTAGCAAATTCTAATCCAGATACTCTCCCACGTCTCGGTGATGCTGTGGTGCGAGCCGTCTTGTTGAAAGAAATATTTATCATTTCCATATAGTTCTGGTGCAGGTAAAACTGATATATATAGCATATTTGTTTGACCAGAAACTACCTTCAAGGAAGATTGATCCTATTAAACTTCTTGACAAATCATATCTTTGGTAAATTGACTTCCTTATTCGCACATTGTTTGGCTCAAACTCCGAAGAAGTCCACAGATAGAATCTGTTAGTGTATACATTGTAAGTCGGACTATGTATACTTTGTATCATTCGGCAAAAATATCGTAATCCTAAAAATGACAGTACTTTTTGTTACCATCCATTATAATAAACAATCCGTTACAATGAAATTCTTTCATAGTTACCAGTATTCATTCTAACAGGGGAGCAATACAAGTAATGAATTTTTGAAAACACTCAAGCGCTTGATTAGATTTAGGTTAGGTTATGAATAAAACGGATGGTGTTTATTCTGCTATATGAATTTTTTTACCTTGTTGTGATGATACTTCTGAGAGTTTTCATTTCATTTCCCTTAGCCTTTTAGCGAAAGCTACTTTATGCGAATGTTCTGTTGTTCGTCCATGAATACGAGATTTGCGAAAGGATTTCTAATATTTCGTTTTTTTTATTACACTATTCAATAGTTGAGGATTACCTCTCTGTCGAGTTCGAAAATCAGCTGCTTCCAGTTACTGTGGTGGGTGCGGCAGTTTTCGTTATTTTTCTTAATCTCTATTAAGCTAAAAAAAAACGCATTATAGCCTGCCAAATTCATTGATTTCACTTCACTTAAACAGTTAGTTGTACAAGAAATAGGTAAGAGGATCGAATTCCATGCATTCTCTATATATCATAAGGACTTAGGAAATATTGAAATTTAAAGAAGTATTAAGATTTATTTGTATTGTTTCATTCTTAATAATAGTCTAACTGCGATACATAGTTGCCAATGTATAGTCCAATTACTTAATGATCTGTTAATTATAAGTTCAATTGCAGTAGCTGAATAATTTCTCTATGATTATAAGGAATGCTCAACTAGTAACATGCTCAGAAGCAGTTATTAAATAGGAAGACCGTACGTAATGAATTAATTAGGCTTAATTAAATCGATTTCTGCAAAATAAATTGATATTCGACAGTGCTTAAACGATTAATTAAAAACAATCATCCTATTTTATTAGTTGTATAACTATCAGTCCAAGCATTTATAATTGACTTATCATGTATTAATAAAGTAGAATTAATATTTAATAATCAGTGATTTAGAGAATGATTAATATTTGTTTAATGACGGTGGGTGGGATGCAAAAGACAGATGACCGTAACATGTCGAATTCGAATGAACAGGCTTTCATTTGCCTATGGCATTGCCCTGATATATGATTACCCTCTAATCACGAAAATTATCGCAGTAATGATAGATAACACACGATATGGTGGGCTTGGTGAGAACTCATTCAAGCGTGCCTAATGCTTTATTATGACGTTATCAGAAGTTGAACGTTTTCTATTCATCTCTGCAAATGAATGACGACGGCCATTGTGGCCAGCGTTCAGTGTGTTGGCCACCGCCGCTCTCACGCTCAAAATGAAAGGGCTCCGAAGGCGAACGCTACCAACGCTGTTAATCAAATGCATAATACGCTTGGAAAACTTTTTCAATGAAATAAATGGATTCCGAATGGATAGAAAGAAGAAGAAAGGAATTAATTATCTGATTGATTGTAAATATGTAACAAAACCAAATAAAAGTCGGAGTTTCTAGATAATTTTGTACAGTGGCTATTGTTGTCCAACGCGCTTCAACAACGAAATATCTTTTGATTTGTGTATTTAAATACGGAATTCCTTATCGTTTTGATAATTTTTTTCTATGGAGGCCAAGTTCTATTCATAGGTACCCGAACAAATGGCGCCATTCTTCTAAATTGAAGTTTAAGGTAATACGAGATTAACTGGAAGAAACGCGTATTGCATTTCGCAGCAGTTTGGGATTTCACCATTAAAGATGTGGAATTCTGGAAATACTATATAACCTAAAGTAAACACGATCTAATACATAGTCATTAATATTAACTAGAAGAAAATGCTTCTTGTGTTTCTCAATTTCCCTCGATAATACATAGAACCCTTTTCTAAAGTAGAGAACTTTTATCGCGTTATTTGGCATTCTGCATATTTAAGAAAGTTTATTTTAAAGTTACATAATTATTTTCAGTTTAACCATTATAAAATTTCTTTGGAGGAATCTCATCTCTCCCATTCGAAATCAGAAGAGGAAACACTCTTCGAAGGCGATACAAAACCACAAGCACTCTCACTTTTGTTGGCGCTTTAACACTGACGTTTACGAACGAGATGAGAACTTAAAGCCCATGTTTCACTCGATCGATCTTTTATTTTTATTTCAGATGAGCCATCGATGATGTTTCCTAATGCTAAATCCGTTGAGTAGATGGGGTGTAAAAATGCCCTTATTTTCTCCCTATTCCATAATTGTTCGCTATGTCAGATTTTACTGTGAATGGGGCGATCAAATCTGTGAAGATAGAAAGTGCTGGCGTAGGTAGACGCAGTGGCGGAATGGGGGTCGTCAGCAATTAACGAGACTAAGGTAGAAGATTAGTGAAAGTTTTTTTCCTCCTGCGTGTTCATCTCGAGAAGGCGAGCAGAGTATTTATGAAGGGCCGTAAAAATCGACTTTTCTCCTTTTTATGGCCACCCTCAGGTGGAAGTCGTTTATTTTAATGGGGAGCGCGAGCCGTAGGTCAAACATGCTTGCAGAATGCGCGCGAAAGCCATTTCGAAGCCGTTTTTCTGAGAAGCCACGAACGCTTTATGTTGCCCCCCCGAAAAAAAAAATATCGTTGTTTTGCCTGGCTTTTTTTTTTCAAAAGACGTCTGAAAGTAATCATTTCAACGACTAAAGAAAATTAACACAGATGATTGCGAATTAAAGCTGTTTGCATAACTGATACCTTAAAAACTTTCAAGTACCGAGAACTATAGTTTTGTCCAAACAATAAGAAAGGCCTCATGGATGATTTCTGATAAAACTTTGAAGATGTAGTATAATTTGCGAAATATATTACGAGGGAATATCAAAACGTAATGCCATTTACTTTTAACGGAGGAAATATAGTCGCTGTGTAAAATTTATCATAGCCAAAAAAGAAGGCTGAGTACATGCTTAACAAGAATTGTTCCCGCGCACGCGCACTAAGTATTACCAGTCGTTTTACAAATGGCCGCCGCTATCACATCGTCTGCAATGGAAGAACAGGGAGCTGTTATAAGGTTTCTTTTCGCGAAAGGTAAGAAACCCGCTGAAATTTATAGGTAAATGGTAGAAATTTTTACGGTGCCGACTATCTGGACATTCCAATGTGTGCAAATGGTGGAAAATGTTTCGGAAAGGAAGAGATAGCTTTGCCGATAAACATAGTTCTGGGCGGCCTGCGTCAGCGGCAATACCAGCCATTATCGAGGGCATTAACAACCCAATCAGAGAAAACCGTCGCATTTCCTTGATAGAAGTGAGTGAAACGTTTGACATATTCTATGGATCTGCATGGGATATGGTCCATGAGAAGCTTGGATACAGCAAAATTGTTCGTGTTGGATTCCAAAAAGTCTGACACCAGAACAAACTGGCACCAGAATGGCCTACAGTCTGCAACATCTGCAGCGGTACAACCAGCAGGAAAATGCGTTTCTGAATGGCATTGTCACAGGAACTTCTGGTCTTGCACTTCACACCTGAGCCTAAAATTGCAAGCATGATGTGGAAACATCCACATTCTCCGTTCGCAAAAAATTCAAAGTTTCTTCTTCAGCTCGGAAGATTATGCTTACATTTTTATGGGATATGCAAGACATCCTATTCGCAGAGTTCCTGCCTCGTGGGTCAACCGTCAACGCAGCTACCTATTGTGAAACGTTAACTAAACGTCAGAAGAGATTTCTGAGTGGTCATAGATTTGAGACTGACGTAGAATTCAAATCTGCCGTGCGCCACAGGCTATATTCACTGAGTTCTATGAGCGGGGTATTCTGAAATTGGTCTAGCATTGGGATAAATGCCTTAATCGTCAAGGTGCCTATGTAGAAAAGTAGATAAAGACATCTAGTTTCAGCTGCACTTAAGTTTGTGATTTTCTTTGAAAAAAAAATGGCATTACTTTCTGATATCTCGTATATTTAAAATCGTAATTAGAATTGTATTAGGAAGAAAGTCCAAATTAAAGTGGACGCATCATTTAAATAGTTCCTTAACTTTACCCACATCTTTAACGTACTCGTTAATTGAAAATGTCTTGGAATTCACTGGAAGTGAACTTATTATCAGGCTCTCTATCGTCATGAACGTGTAATAGATTATAAACCCGGGGCTGTAATCAGATATGTACAATACAATCATGTTCTCAACCGACTTTGAACGTGGTATGATCGTAGATGCACGACGTGCTGGACGAAGCTTCTCCGAAACGGCAGTTCTCTTGTACGTCAAAAAGAGTGTATCGGGAAAGGTTAACAAAAAAAAGTCAAGTCAGCGGCGGAGGAAGGAAACCACTGAGACATCGTGGAAACTGGTTAGACTTGTGCAAGCCTGAGTCTTCATCTCCTTCTGGACTTTGCTCACAAACAATCTGGCGACTTTCAAAAATGTTGCAATTTCAACATCGCTGCATGTGTGCATGTAGATAACGATCACGGCATGTCTTTTTACTTCTTGCGTTAGTCATTGACTCCTCGGATCAAGTAAATCTTTATATATAGACTGGAAATAAGATGTACACGGGAAAACTTCGGAGTATGAGATACTGGCTTTATTCAGCAGAGAAGGAGCTTGTATTTGATGTATTTTTCCACATAATTTTCTCACAAATGTATTTGACTTCCTTCCCCTCTCCCCCACACACAACATAAATCCTGGCTACGCCCATGCAGGCCACATTTGTCCAATTGAGTCCGAATTTAACCTTACTGCTCAGATAACTATCTCACAAAGTATCACTAGATAAGGGTATCGAAGTCTACCACGAAAGCACGCTTTCTGTGGGCAAAGCCATGGAGTAAAACTACCATCACTTTACTGGACTATCGACGACGGAAAAAAAGTAACTTGTGCATCATGTTGATGGCAAAATTTGGCGCAAATAACATGAAGCCATGAGCCACTTTTGTTTGTCGACAATGTGCAGGCCGAAGAGGGTAGTGTCATAGAGTGGGGATGTTTACCTGGAACTAAGGTTATTATTACCAGTAATACAGGTGTTCTTATAAAAGATGTATTACGGTAATACTGATAATAAAACGTAATAAAAATCATTAAAATACACTTGTAAATTCTCTTTTTCCGCAACTACATCTTGTGGTCAAAAATGAAATTGTCTAGTATCTACGGATCAAAAAATGTCACAGAAATTTTAAATAAACAGTAGTAAAAAAATAAAACATACGATACCACTTTTCCGCAATAGATATTTTATCTACGGATGCATTTCGAGCGACCACGTCGACTTCATCAGCGTAATACAATAAGGGTAGGTCACAGTAAAATATGAGGTGTGTACAAAAAAGTATCGGACCTTTATTTTTCCTGCTTAAACGAATGAACTGCGGGTTTTCTTCTCTGGCGACGAGGTGTAGGTGACCTTCAACAGCATACGTGCAGTTGATCAAGTAAGCAGAGCTCGCCTGTTGGTTTTTCGATTTTATCGAAAGGCTAAACCATCAACAAAGAGTACTATCTGACGGTCTTTCGTCGCCTTCGTGATGCTGTGCGACGGAAACGATCTGACCTATGGGCAATAAGATAACACACCCGCCCATTCATCGCATCTGATTCAGAAGTTCCTGGTCAAACACAGCAAGCACTTCTTTGGTCCGTCAGCCTCCCTCCTCCTCTGACATGGCCTCCATGCAACTTTTGGCTGTTCCCCAAGCTGAAAACGCCGCTGAAAGGAATCCGATTTTAGTCACGAGAAGACATTATGCAGAAATCGACGGCGGAGCTATCCGCTATTCTCAAATAGGTTTTCCAAAGATGCTTCCAACAATAGCGGGAGCGGTGGGAGAACTGAATGCAGTCCCAAGGAGTACATTATTTTAAACGGAATTAATATTTAAATTCTACAGGTGAATAACTTTAGTTTTTCCGCCAAAAGTGAGTAACTTTGTGTACACTACTCGTATTAAAAATTGAAGAAACAGTTTGATTTTATTATTAGAAGTATTTGCGATAAATTCAAAAGTGTATTTATTGACATTTTTTTATTACCGGTGTTAACGTTAATACCAGTAATGGAGATTTACCTTTTCGGTATTACCGGTAATATGAAATCCGGTAATAAGGTATTGACAACTGTACTTGGAACACGTTTTATCTATTGATACCCATGGGTTCACGTTTTATTTGCTTCGGTGATGTTGCACATGAAATTATCAAACTAATCGTAAAAATGAGGGATAGAAGGGAAAAACTTCGGAATAATAATTTTGTAGAAATAATTAAAAGAAAAAATCAAACCTGTCGTAGCAGATGCAAGCAGGATCGGGAGCGATTTGCGTTATATTTAAACTCAAATTAAATGAGTTATCCTTCCATTTTTTATAAAGGAGATTTTAGTATTCTCAACGGGATAGAAGATTTAGAATAAGCATGTTCTATTTATGTAGAGGTTCCATAATAATCATCCATAATTAACGTCTCGTGAGATGTCAGGAGCTAGTGAAATGCCTGCTGTGAAATGTATTAGTATGATTTGTAATACTAGATGTAATCCTAAAAATCATCCGAATCCTCATATGTATGAAATATTAAAAGGTGAACTAAGTAATGGACTTCATTATGAGCAGTGATGATTTTAATTAAACGGTGCACTTTTCTTAGAGATTATTTTCCCCAAATATTTGATTGTAAAGGTTCTATTTTATAATTAGCAGTATTTATAATTATATATAATTTAAAAATATAATTAATAAAAATGCGCTTGAAATATTGTGATTAATTTCAAGTGTTCTTGATAAGGTGATACTGCTATATTTATAATAAACGTTTCTCAATGACGGCGAAAATTATTCAGACTTAATACATGTAGGTTTGTATTTTCACCAGGCTGAAAGGTTTATTAGAGGTTAATGATGAAATCCTCGTGTAAGAATTAGCTTTTTATAATTTAAGAATGTACAATATAAACAAAGTCATGAGAAGGAATTTTAAACTTCTTCCTTTAACAGAAATTTGAAATGTTGTGGCCAAATGGAATTTCATTTCCATCGAGTTTTTCAGTATTCCAGCCTCCAGATCGTTGTCATGGGTCTTCATCATCTGTACCAAACACATCAGGAGTTCTTGGGTATTTACCGATGTGGGTCATCTTCATGTCTGAGTAGATTTATTGATTTTTCAGTCCTTTTACCAAGCTGTGCAATGACCCTCAGGGTAACGTTCTGGAACGACTGGAGCTCACTCCATCTACTTTTACATATAGTCGCACACGCAAGCATACCATAGAGGAGGATGGTCCGAATCATCATCTAGTACAGGAGTAGCTTATTGTCGATGCTGAGGGCACTGTTTCGACCCAGGAGAGCTATGAGACTGTACTTAGCCTTCTTCGCTTTGTTCAGCGCGTAAGTCAGGTGATGATTCCAGGAGAGTCTTGAGTCGATGATAGCGCCAAGGTGTTTGTAATTATCAACCCATTCGAGTTACTTATTGAATAGAACAAGAGAATCTGGGAGACGCTTCAGCTTTTTGGTGAAGAACATGGCTTTGCATTTTCCGACGTTAAGGTTAATTTAACCAATCTCTAAATTTCTTCAAGGCATTCTGCAAACAAGTGATAACGTGAGACGGCTGGTGCGCCCATGCCATGATGACAGTATTATCAGCATAGAAATATAAATTACACGTTTTGGGAAATCGTGCACAAAATAATTAAACAGAACGGGCCCAAGGACAGAATCTTGTGGAACCGGCCTTTACCTTACGGGGCATGGATATATTTTCGCCAACTTTAGCTTGATAGAACCTGTTGGTAAGAAAATATTTCACCATGTAAATCAAATCAGGAGAAAACCCATCTCTAATCATCTGTAGATTAGCCCCTCGTGCCACACCTGGTTGAAAGCTTTACTGACATCGAGAAAAACCATACCACAGTATCTGGAAAAGTTCAGGGGGGTGTTGAGATCTTCAACGAGCCTTCATATCTGGATCTGACACGAGTGCGCGTCACGAAAGCCGAATTGATCATTCCGAACTAGACCATTCTTGAGCCAGTGGTCTTTGAACCTGGCGAGGATCGTTTTCTCCAAAACTGTAGACATCGACGGGAGCAAGCTGATAGCCCCTGGATTTTGCCCCTGCTTGGGAATACTTAACACTTCTAGCAGTTTCCAAGGAGCCGGGAAGTAGGTAAACTTCCAGCAGTCGCTTATGATATTCGTGATGTCCTCAATAATATTCTTCGGGAGATTCTTTAGGGCGTTATTGTTCACCTTATCTTTTCCTGGAGCCTTCATCTTTTTCAGATTCCTTGTGATGGTAGCGACTCTCCAGTCTTTATACTGACCGTCGTTAAATGGGCGGAACTTCATCAAAGTTGATTACACCATCTTCAATCGTCAATCTTAGTTTCCGATTGCCTATTGTGGATGACCACTTGTGGTAAACAGCCTTCTCGTCTAACTTAGTATATTGAGGTAGCGTGAGTGCAGAGGAAGCACGACTTTCATTCCACTCGAATACATATACACTTCATTGATCGATTGTCGCTGTCGATTGTCATCTTCATTTGTAAAATAGAGCTAGCCCATGGGAATAGCTTCTTTGCAGAATGATAGAAGATGGCTGTGAAGCCAAACATAACTGAATTTTATATACATCAGTGGAAACGCATCGGGGTTTGGCGAAGCCCAAATGTGACAGTCATGAATGTTCACTATTCCACTAAGGTAAATATTTGCTTTTGGAGACTGATTTGAAGTTGCACTTTAAAATAACATATCGTGCTCTCTGCTTGATAAGAAAGACATATCGATTGCTTACAACTAGGTTGTTCTAACTCCACGTTTTGTGAAAATTCAAACATCGTTCTAATTCCTGTTTACCAAACATAAAAGCCTTGAAAATAATAATTTTATCACTAAAAATCACATAAATCAGCGATTCTATATTGTTCAAAAATAAAGTCCAATTGATGATTTCAAGTTGACTGAAAAGTTTTCTGAAATGGTGTTAGAACAAAGTGGCTTTAAGCAGTCGATATGTCCTTTTGTTAAAAACCGCGTGGCGTTTATATTCAATATATTCTGTGGTGGAATTATAATGAGGTTATAATCGCTTCTGATGCCCGAGGACGCGGGTTCGACCCCGGCCGAGGACGACGAGGATTTTTTCAGGGGGAAAATCCTGAGATCACGCACTTCCTTCGGAAGGGAAGTAAAGCCGTTGGTCCCGTGTAGTCGTTTGCCGGCTGCACGTTAAAGAACCCTTGCGAGGCAAAATTTGCGGCCCCTATAACGCCGTCCTGAAATGACCATGGCAGTTGAAAAGGACGTTAATACCAAACAAACCAAACCAAACCAAGGTTATAACTTTTTTCTCTGTTGATCTTGTTCACCCGCATGATAAGAGGATTTTTATTACGCCCAGCCTTAATTCTAGAGGTTCATACGGATCTTGATTCATTAGATCATGACCTTAGGCATGCTAGCCCGTTCATATTCAGTCATTTTATTGTTTTCTGTCTAGTAGCTACAGATAAAGAAGTAGACTACGTTCACCATTATCAAAACGTCCATTGATGTGCAGGTATTCTCAAAAAGACCATTGTTCGTGGCCGTGCTGTCATTGTAATATTCCACAAACAGGTCCTATTCCTTTCGGCAATGGCAATCATTCCTTTATCGAAGTCCAGGTGGAGGCAGAGTGAAAAAATTCGATCAACAGCTGACGTTTCAGAATTTTTTTCACTTACCTTCCACTTTGTGTTCTCCGGGGTAATTTTGTCTCTCTCTTTTTCTCTACGTCTGTGTTTTGTCCATCAGATCGCTTCTTTGTCTAGACGATATGCAGTATATTGCGCACTGGTAAAACTGAGAAAACTGTATTAATTACGAAATATCTTTATGAAATGATTATCTTTAATCATTTCGTATGACCAATATTCTGGAACTTTATAATTAAATGATATGACTATTCTTGAAAGACAGAATCAAAAATATTTCAATTTAGAGGTGCTTGAAAAATTACTAATAATAGAATTATCAAATTATGTAATAAATATTTGCCAGTTTTATATTATACAATCGAACCCATATATAAAGAACTCTGTTATACAACAGGTTCATTTACGCAGTATAAATTGTCTATGGTTATTATGAACTCGTATATAACGAAAATACGTATATGAAGAATTTTTTATGAGCTATTACACAACTTTTGTTTCGATATACCAAAGTTTTGAAAAATACATAGTTTTTCCGTGCATTTTTCGAAATGATGGTCAAAAGAAAATGATTTAGATTTTGACACAAAAAATTAAGATGGTAAAAATAAGTAGAATCTGGGAAGGGGAAAAAAGGACGTATAGATTTTGATTATTAAAAAACATTGAAAAGCACACAATTGAGTGTTTTCCACACTTTTAAGCAATAGTCTGATCAGGAAGCTTATCTGTTAATCTGTATTAATGGACAAATGGACACAATGGACAAATTTTGCAATCAATATCAACCAACTTCCCGATACGCTAGAGAGCCGAAATTTGGATACACACTCAGTGCCGATGACAATGCATGTCAACGAGAATTTTTTCCAGATGGCTCGTCCTCTAATGGTACTAATTCATTAATACGAATTGCCTAATTGCTACAATAAGCAATTCGTTTTAACGAGGGATGAATGAATACATCGTTTTATGTTCCACATTTAAGCATTATTGCCGTTGGCTTGAACCTTGCGCGCAATACGATTGCGTCTGCAGCCGATGGAAAATACAAGCCGCGGCACAGAAAAGTCATCTGAACAATGTAGTCTGAACAAATTTTTTTTTTCTAAAATTTTTACTCCAAGAAACATTTTATAACATATTGAAGGTGTGGTTTGAAAAAATATCCTTATTCTCCTAAATATTTTCTTGTTGGGTATAAAGAAATCCGACTTTAGACAAATATAAATTCATTATATCCATGATATCCGACTTGTAAATCGGTTTGTGTGTGTTAATAATTACATCTTAAAAAAATATACTCTTTTACCTTTGATCATTTTAATTTAAGTGTATCGCGAGAGAAAAATGCTTCACTATGCATTACGTTTATAAAGAAATACAGTTAAAACAAACAAATTTGCGGACATTTAAAAATTCGTTATAAGTAGATTCGACTGTATTATAAAATAATAATATTTATGCGTTTTTGAATGGTAGAAATGAATTAGAACCAGATGCACTTTTGATAAACCTGTGTATTTAAAAATGAAATATCAGCAACTGAAATAAAAGCTATTTTTCATCTTCTTTCTGTATTCGACCTTTGATCCTCAGTGAAAGCTAGTAAGAAAAAAGTTATAATTAATAAAACTATTCTGAAAAATCTTAACCATCAATGTAGAGAGTGTGTATCCTAAATTAATTTCATTTCATACAAATATAATGAAATGATTTGATAATGAAAGAGCGTTTTTATTTTTGATTAGTAAGTCATAGTTTCTATTGATATATTTGTGATTAATGAGATAGTAATAAACGTTCTTATGATTTACCTTACGAATTGATTTTCATGATTCAACCATTTTGTAGACGAAGGGGAGAAGCTGAATAAAATGAAGACTTTTCCTTGCTTTCCATCTCCCCTCGACTGAGACATCGTGCGAAGAGCTGTACTTTAATGTAGGCAATCCAATGAAGGAAAGAGAATAAAGGACTTAAGAATGCTGTCGCATTTATTAGAAATGCGAACGCCAACTTGTCTTTGTAAATGTTTCCAAAAACCTTTTACGTCATTTCTCCAACGTCTTCTCTTGTTACTCAGCACAAAGAGTGAAAAGGAGGCAGCTTATTCTTGGAGCAAACGAATGAACGGCATGGACATTTGCCTTTTGATCCGTTGGAGGCTGCCTTAATTCGAAAGGACGTCGAACACTGGGGTTGAGGAATGGGGGTGGGAAAATCGACTCTTCAGCACCCCCCAACGCGCTTCCGGAGCCACGATGACCGAAGGCGGAACCGGGCGGCTTAAATCAAAGGAAGGATTTACTTTTGGCCAAGCCGGAAAAGAGAAGAGCACAGGTAGTGAATGTAGTGGAGAGGGAAAAGCCCTTTTGCAATCCTCAAAGGATATTTTTTTTAATTGAATACTTTGGTTACGTTTCTATCAATGAAAATTTTATAAAGCTAGAAAAGTTAACAAAATTTTATTTTAATATGCAGAAATTTTGACTACGCATTCTTTAAAGTTTACTTCATACGTTTTGTATTGTTTTATTTTCATACGTATTATTGAAAAATTCACGACTATACTATTATTTGTGTTAAAACTATTGGTTGATCTATCATGAAATTAAGGAAGCTTTGGGTTCAAACCTCCAAAGATGTGAGCGCTAATGTGTGCATTCTTTACTAGGAAAATTGCAATATGTTTAAAATCGAGACTAAGCATGGTCAAGAGAAATAAGTCTTTCGCGCATAAAGCCATAAGCAATATGTAGATGGAAAGTCAAGTTCAAATACGTGTACTGTGTTTTCAGCCACGTAAAGGATGGGGACTATTTCCGTTGATGAGGAAATATTTCAATTTAGAAACGATCTGACAATTTGAAAACTTAAAAAACAAATCTCGATGATATAGGGATTTTTTGAAGATCATTATCAATAATGCATCAAAAACATATGGCTTACTGTATTTATTTCAAAGAAGGTAAATTTCTGAATAATTAAAAATGTTTTTTTCTAGACAGCAAGGTAATAGATTTTATTTGTGTTAAAAAAGGTTGAGAATTACTAACTATTTACAGAAAATGTTTTAACACCCTTCTCAACATAACAAAAATTTTTATTCCTTGTAAATCTTAGACGGCTACACAGCATCTGAAATGAAGGATCCTTATAAGGCACGATGTAAAGTATGAAATATTTCCATAACAAAGTGGGTTGACGGTCAAAATCACAATTCTTGCAAAAAGTATGCAGATAAGATCAATTTCAAAAAGGAATTTTCCGGGAAATATAAATAACTTTCTCCGGACAAACCAAAATCTAAAATTAACAGTCACTTAACTGCTGTTCTTCATATTCGGCTAAGATCCCTTCTCCTTCCTCCTGGTTGAAGGATAAAGAAACGGTTTCGATGAACATTCATTCTTTTACAAGCTATGTTCATCGATTATAAAATCCACTGGTTGAAAAATTTCTAATCTTGGACGTAAAAACTTGGAGAAAAAATTATCTGTCACACCTTAATTAAATAATGGAGGTGGCCTCAAACATAAAAACACAGCAAAATTATAATTATAAAATCAAAAAATAAAATTATCCAGGTAAGCGTTTCTGGGTCTTATCAGGATCCGTCCTTATACCCCACTAAACCACAAAAACAATACAAAAAAATCAATTACAATATAGACCACTTTTTTGTAATTGATTTTTTGTATTGTTTTTAGTTTTTATTTGTATGTAAATTTCCCGGAAAATTCCTTTTTGAAATTGATCTTGTCTGTATAATTTTTGCAAGAATTGTGATTTTTTAATGACCGTCGACCCACTTATGGAAATATCAGGTTGTTGCAAAAGTTTCTTCCGGTTCTAGAACCCGTGCCCAAGAAGGGCTCATTTTCCGAAGGGGGTGTTCATATTTTTTCAAACAAATTATGGCATTCGATTCCTGTATATCTTTGCTATATTACATCCAAGAATCAACTTTCTGACTATTTATCTGTGAGTGCCATCAACGGTCTGAAATGGACCTTTCACGCGAGCATATTCGAGCAATAATCTTCTACGAGTATTCTGGAAAGATCAGTGCTGCGCAATGTCACCGAAACATTTGCCAAAGTTTAGGTGATAGCACTGTTATTTTACGTACAAAGTTCAGACGCGGAGATAGCACTCTTCAAGATGCACCTCCTCTTGTCGGCCAATCATGATTTCAGATGGTGATCTACGCCAAGCAATTGATGAAGATCACAATGTAACAACGAGGGAACTCGCAGAACAGTTCAAGGTTCACTTTTCAACCATTGCCCAGCATCTGCATGAGCTGAATCTGTCATTCAAGTCCAATCGTTTTTGTGTTGGAATAAAAATCCGGAAAAAAGTTTTGCAACAACCTGATATTTCATACTTTCCATCGTGCCTTATAAGGATCCTTCGGTTCAGATGTGGCCGTCTCAGATTTACAAGGAATAAAAAATTGTCTTATGTTGAGAATGGTGTTAATCTATTTTCTGTAATTAGTTAGTAATTCTCAATTTTTTTATGGACAAATAAAATCTATTATCCTGCTGTCTAGAAAAAACATTTTAAATTATGCAAAAATTTACCTATTTTGAAAATGCAGTAATTTACCTATCTAGAAAATGCAGTATGTGATGCATTATTTATTAATGATATTCAAAAAAACCATATATCATCCAGTTTTATTTTTTAAGTTTTCAAATTGCAAGATCGCTTCTAAATTGAAATATTCCCCATCTTTTATGTGGCTGCAAATACATGTATTTGAACTCCACTTTCCATCTACATATTGCTTATTTTGTTATGTTGAGAATGGTGTTAAACCATTTTTTGTAAACACATTTTATTTGTATAATCTTTAAAACTTTTGATAAATTCATGCTAAATTTTTAACATTGTTTTCTTGTCTCTCGCTGTTTTTTCGAAATGGCAGGAAAATGATTAAAATTTGATTCCATATCTTTGACAACCTGTCTGGAATTCATATTAAAAATAGCAGACGTTGCCCCAGCAATCGATGTATGTCTCGCTACACTTTTGATAAAAGGTAATATGTAGAAATCCGCAGGGACACCCGCGGCACACGTGATGTCCGTAATTTTGTGAACATAGCCCCTAGAGAATTTTGTTATGAGGACGGTTTGCCGGTGGGCACAAAATTCATCCACCGAATAGATTCTCGTTCTTGCAAATTTTTTTAAAGCAATATGGATATTCTTGGAATAGGATACAGTCATTAAATCCAAATTTGTAGGCTTAAACATTTAAAAGGTGAATGTGCTATTATAGATAAATGCAAATCTGAAATAAATGCAGAAGACTGATCTCTGAAACTTACCTTTCGGCTGTTCATTAACGTTTTACTGAAAGATATTCTATAATAATACACAAGGTATAATCCCAGAAACTATCGACAAATGGTAGTAATAAACTAAATAAGAACAGACACCACAATTCCATAAATGAGATTTTTAATCTGGAGCCACGGATGTACATTTAAAATCTCATTTGTGGAATTGTGGTTTCTGTTCTTATTTAGTTTGTTATTAATATTCTATAATATTTTCGGGAATAAACAAGAATAGAACGGATGGGCAAAAGTCTCTGAAATGATGGGCATAAGTTTGCAAAACTACAATTAGCATGAATGTTGCGTTGTAGAGTAGCAATTTCAATTATAGCTGAGGAAGTTAATCTCAGCGTAGAAAAATTAAGAAAATAGCACCAAAGACTAAAAATAATGCGACAGTTAAATGGAAAATTCTCGATTTCCTCTGACATGCTTTTCTCTATTTCAATTATTGGCAAAGGAACGGAGCGGTGAATATGATTGTAGAGGATCCATTTTTTATCGCATGTAATGATTCGGTTCAGCAGTAGCTCTCCGTGATGACTCTGGAAGGAGGAAGAGCAAGTAACCAGGCGTTCAATTTCTTCACTGCTGACAGTGCATGGGGGACCCATTTATCCAGTTTTTGGCCTTCATGGTTATGCACAATTCTCTCTGCCAGAGAATTGTCTGACTACTTCATTGTAAGTTTGGCGTGATTTAGCATCAGTGAGTGCCTGCAGCGCATCTTCATCCAGAGCTTGACATACCGGAATTTCGAAAACCAAAACTGAGCTTTTCATTTTGAAGGCACTCTGTCCATACGCTCGATATACATTTCGGCATGCCTCGGTTGCATTGTGACCCAGTTTGAATTAAAAACACAATGCTGCTCAAATTTTGACTTCAGTAGTCACTACTGTAGACTTTAATTTACCGATTGTTACTGCGATAAAATAATTTATTTAAGACTCTTAAAGGAATAGGTTTGAGGATGCAAATCACGTAGAAGAGCTATTTCTGTTAAGGGGTTCAGATGCTGTTCATTTCAAAGACAAGGATGTAGAAATACGCAAATTTTTTTTAAATGACCTGATATCAACGTCAAACTGCTTCAGCGATAAAGCATTATTTACAAACGAAATGTAATTTATCTAACATTTTGCAGAACGATGATGGGTCGTTATTTCTGTAATATACATTTTAATTTGAAGTTATGGATGAATGTTTAAAATTTTATGTTAATGTCGATGGTGGTGGATTCCAGTGAAAACTTTAACATTTAACAATAAAGTTCTGTAGTTGGTTTCCTGATGAAAGCTTCTGTTATATGACGGTTTAACAGTAACATATTTAGATCTCGTATTTTTAGGATAGTCAGTCTGAAATTTCTAAGAAATTTCTTCGCTTAAGTGCGCATGAAGCTTCTCAAAGAGAAACATTGAAAGAAAAGAGGAAAAGTCTCTTGGATTGAGCTGGAGAGAGTGAAAGAATAAGGAGGGGAGTTAGAAGGATGAGAGCGTATGTGAAGACTTTTGACGCATGTGCGGAAAAGGCTTTGTTTGGAATCCACTGCGAAGGCGGCTAAAAAGGACGTTTTTCGTCAGACAAAAGCTTGGCGATGGATTATAAGCGTCTCTAAAATCAGCTGTTCAATTTTCTGCTCAGACGAACATCATCATAAATAGAATACTCTGGAAGTTTCCTTTTTGATGGAACGATTACTGGAGTATCGAACATGTGAACGAACAGCCGGCGTTGTTTGGATTGAGCCTGGGTCTTCCGCCGGAATCAGACCGAAGCAGCGACATCTATTGTCGTTGAGAGGAGAGCCGCCTACACACCCACCATTTATCCCACGTGTTTTCAGCTCTCTATTTTGTTTTTAAAGGATCCTCCTCCCTTCTCTAACTCAGCCTCTCCTTCACAATAATCTTATTTTTAATTCTGCCGCCGTCCACAGCAACACCTGAGAGGGGGCCGCTTCATTTGAATTCTGCTTGAAGTTAAAAACTTTATGCTTAACTGTGAACAAAAAAAAAAAAGCATTTTACCGTGGATTCAAATACCTTGAAATTTTCAGGGTTTTTTTTTAAAGTGAGCGAGTTAAAGCTGTGCGTTTATTAATGAACGTATTTGGATTTTAAGATGACGCTGCAGCGAGCTTTGCTGTGAATAAAATTTTAAATTCAAAATGAGTAGTTCTAATAAATAAAATAAACTTCAGTTATTCACACAATTATATTAAAATTAACGACATTTTCATTAATTACAAGTAAAATTGCCAGTTTCGGATATTTACTTACAAGAAATTGAAAAATTTCAGCATTTCCTTCATTTTTTTTCCTACTTTCATTGTAAGTTATATGGAGGGTTTTAGATAGCTAAAATTTAACGATTTTTGACCTTCAGATTCTCTTAATGGTACCATCCTCCACCATCTTATTGCCCGACATCGCAATTTCCATTGTTACAAACGTCTGCGAAATATTGCAAAGGGGATGTTACTCCGCATCTCTGCGCACACTTTCCATAAGTCTCTCAGCGTTGTAAGTCGACGCTTTCCAAGCTCTCTATTTAAGGAGTCCAAAGCCACAGAAGACTAAGGGTGGGGATCTGGGTACTTAAGCGGTATGGATGAAAATGGGAGCCGCCTGAATTTGATTCCGCATAGTAAGCTAGTGAAGAAAGTGAAGTGTGGCTCATCGCCTTATCCATGTGGATGTATACTCGATGAGCGACTGTACCGTAGAGAGGGTACTTCTTGATGATAAATGGAGTCCATTACCTTCAATTGGAAGTAGGCTGAGTAGAATTTAACGTTAGTAGCAGCTTTGTCAAACTGTGCTTATTACAAGCACAATATACAGCTGCAACCATAAACCTTCTGGAAAATTTATCCTTGCATTGGCTTGATGAAAATATCCGTTCTTTGCGGTTTATTGGTGTCAAAGAAGGTATATCCAATCTTCATGTAGGATGACTACCCACTGCCATCTGTCATGTGTAAAGTACAGTTCGTAAAGTTACCTGGCGTTGGTGAAGCGTTCACAGATGTGCCGTTCTGCCAGACGATGACCATAAGCCTTATGCGGAGACTGCAGTTTCAGGTTTTCTCAAATGCTGTGTCTGACATTAGATATTTCCTGCTTCTTGGTCACGTGGAGCCTGTGTGGATGGGTTTTCTAAGAACGCAATAGCTCGAACTCTTCTCACGCTGACTGTGTTACGGGTAGGCTGGGTTCTGCTATTTCTGGTTGGTTTTTGACTACAACTCCTATACTGAAGTGAAAGCTGTTTGTTCCCCTGAATGTTATTACTGATGGTATCTTTATTTATAACGAGCCCTTGCTCCTTGCACTTTCTAATTACTAGAGAAGGGCGCATATAATCAGAGAGATTACTGAAATCTCTGTCGGAAAGGGCGCATATGTACCTTTCCCAAAACTTGTTCAACTATGCCTTTTCAGCTAATTGCATAGAAGTACTCCGTGCTTTAAGGGTCGTGCAATCGTAACGCATGATGTAATCACAAAGAATCGTACAAGAGGGTTAAAATCGCTCGTTGTTAACTCTCAATCCTCCGTATATGCATTATAATTTAAGATTATTTTTCAAATATCAAAAAAGAGTAAACTAGAATAAAACAACTTAATAATAAACAATATCTGCAAGCGGAGTTATTATTTCATCCTTATAAAAAATTCAGAAAAATTCTTTAATAATATGTAGCAATCTACAACACAATAAAGTTCAACTTTGCTGATTGCTACCTATAGCTACTTATAAGAACGCACGTTTGGTCTGTAGGTTTATCTCTTCACCCGTCGATGTATCTATCGTTTATACGGTAATTTGAAAAGGAATCAACTTTTTAAAGTTTACTTCCCAATAGTATAATCATTAAGAACTTAGTTCTGTATATTAACTTTTCAGGTTAAGGTCAAACACTGAAATTAAATTATTTTTATCGACTTTTTCTCATTGAGCTTGTAAAAGAAGAAAAACCTCAAACCGCTAAGAAAAACGAGATATGAAATATCGGATACATATTTCGATGGCTCTGCCCCCATTCTCAACGGAATAATAGAGACTGAAGGTAAAATACCATTCTTAAAATGGAGAAGCGAGATTCGTATATTGGATTGTTTCATGATTATTGCCCGATTCTGCCAAGATTACTTTGCACGCACCGTTGTAGGAACTACCAAACGCCTCTGCAAACTGAATGGGTTCAGTCCACGTGATTAATAAATTATTCGGTTAGTAACGTGATGGAGGAACGCGATATGAGATTAATAATTTTCACGAATTTGAATTTTTGTGTAATAAGTCGAACGTCGATAAAGCGTGAGATGTCAGCACGACGAGTGAAAGAACTGTCCACAGACTGTTTTCAACCTTCAGTGCCGGTAATCTTGGCATCAACATGCCGGTCTTCCTGTTGTGTATGATACGATGCAGTTAAGGCAGAAAGTCTAATAAAAGCCAGCATCCGCTATACGTGAACTCGGTACCGACTCCTCGTATAATAAGCTGGACGAATGTCACGAGAAATTAAGTAAAGAAACAACCATCGCTCGTTAATTGTTTGGGTCCCCTACTTCTCCATGATGGAGCGCGACCGCAAGTGTCTACTGGAGGCATGCAGAAAATTATTGCTTTGCAGTACAGGTTCTCCTTCACCTTACGTATTCATCAAACCAGACTTACCCCATCAGAAGCAAAGGAAAACACTTGCTTTAAAATTTATGCAATAGTGTTTTCGTTTATTTTTCTACGATTCACATGTCCACAGTGGTTGTGGCTTTATCTTCTACGAAATTTGAGACTTGTATCGGTTTTACTGTGTAGATCAGTTCTAACAGAAGTCTTGTGATTCATGCCGTCAGCGATTTCTTAAACCACTGTAATGCCAACTGCTGCCATATGACATTTTTTAAATTAAAATCACGTTGGACACAGTGTATTGCTGCAAAGAGGCAGATATTTTCCAAATAAAATGTATTTCTTCGTCTGTTACTGCTGTTGTAGTGGGTTTTTTTTAAAATTGTATCAGAATCGGCCAATAATTATGATGAAACACTCCAAATACAGGGTGTTCGAAAAGTATCTTTACACTTTTAGAAAATTAGTAAAAAAACAAACAAACATGCACTTACGCGTTTTTGTATTCATTAAAGAGAGTATGAAATTTTTGACCATGTTTTGAGATATCTGCAGCATTGGAGAATCGACAGTCTTGCGGTAATTCGATTTTTCAGTTTGTCAGTGTCACGAATTAGGAATTGGTAAACAATGTTTTTCACATAACGCCTAAATAGGCGAATTATCTAGAGATCTAGAACAATACGCACAATTGTGGTAGAGACCTATCCTGCTTGAAAATGATATTCGGTTGCAAGTCTTCCTGAAAGCCAATTTGAAATGAGAACGACAATATCCTTGACCTGCCGCCATCTAGAATTCATTTCAGTAGATTATCTGAAAGTGTAAAGATATTTTTCGGGTACTATGTAAAGTCTAGGAGGGAGAGAAATCTCGGGGTAAATAGCTAGAATCATTTTCATTGGTTGAGAAGTGGCCAAGGCGGCATTTTTAGGATTTCCTGTAAGTGCTTTTAAAGCATCCCCAATTTTGAATGCACCTAGTAAGTCCTGTCCGTTTGTTAAACCAATATAATTAGGAGTGGTGTTTTGAGAGTACATTGAAATCTCCAAAAAGGAATTCTAATGAATTGTTTAATGCTGATAAGGGGCCAATCCTTGAGCTTATTTGCTTTGTTGAATTTTAGGTTTTAGTTTTTCTCTTCCCCATTAAGTAGGATTATTCTTGCTGAATTTTTTATGCCATATCTTATTGCGACCTTACGTTGAGAAGAGGATTTTAGACATTTAGCCCTATTTCTCCCGCTCTTAGGTCATATCTTCTGCATTCTCAAATTTTATCTTCAGGATCAATTTTGCTGTTAAAAATGAAGGCAGAGCCTTCCAAATAGTACCCGGTATTTCATATCTCGTTTGTCTTTGTTGTTTGAGGTTTTTCCTTCCTTACAAATTATTTATTTTTTTTTATTCTTTATGACCCTTGAGAGTCAGAGTTTTTTGTAGTCAAATTTGCTCCCTTCCACCTTTTATGGCAAATACTATTATACTATATAGGGAGACGAAAAACAAATGGTAGATAATGATACACATAATAGATCATGCTATAGTGATGCATTTTGTCCTATGAACATGGAGTCAGAACTCCTCCATTTTAGAGATATGGGGGAGAGAAAAGCGGGTTGCTTCCCCAGCAAGGTGGCTTCCTGGTGTACAGGGCTACCGCGCTACATACGACAAACAAATAGGACATACTCGTACGTCCAGGAGAAAAGACAATTTAATCCACTTGTCTCTTACAAATGGTGGTCAAAATTACGTCCACCAGTCTGAATACAGAGCGAAGTAGCGATTCAATTGCTCGGTAGCGTGGGAAACGTTCACGATACAACCGTTGAGCTGCTGCACTGTTGCCATTAGCAGAACCATAACAAATGCATGTCAGCCAGTTCTTCATGTGTGAAGTGGTATATCTTGTGATCACACGTAGAAGCGTTCAGTGCACGCCCTCTTGATTTCAAACCGCAGTGTGGGTGTATGGGCAGTCGTGTGACTAACAGAAACTGAATGGAGACAACCTTGCAACTGCATTTGCATTTACTATGGACCTGTTCATTATGTATTTCCAGTGTGCGACGATAGATATTTCCCTGTATGCCAGGAAGCAACCCACTTTTCTCTCCCCCATATTTCTAAAATGGGGGAGCTCCGCATCCATGATCTATTATGTGTATCTTTATCTACCATTTCGTTTTCGTCACTTTGTATGTATAACTAAATAAATAAATTTAATGATCCTAGAAATCTGAACTGAATAGACATTGAATTCTGAAGTTCTACTGTAAGTAGATTTATTAAGATAAACGACCGTTTAGAACAACTCAGTAAATATTAGAACGGAAAAAAGAAATATAAAATATTATACGGTATGAAAATAATATGATGATAATAGTTTGAAATAAATACGAAAAACTTTTGAGCTTATTAATGTTGGTTGTGGACGTTTGTACTTCTTAAATAATACGAGTAAACACATATCTCCGTAAATTGTGCCGTGTTTTATTAAATAATCATTAATTTTTCTTTTAATTATTCGCATTTATATGCTGGAATTTTTTTTGACTATTACTTTCGAGAAAGTAACGATAAGGGGACGATAGTCCGATAATGCTGGAGACACGAGAGTGAGAAAAAAGTAATCAACCTGAATGTAGGGAGGTTAGGAAGTGTAAAGATCATCGGAAGATCTGTTCGCCAATTTCTCAGTTTCCTGTGGCGTCATTTACTAATGGATGGAGGACGAAGGAAGTCGCTTTTGTTTGACGATTAACGAGCTTCGTCTTGACCCGTTTCGCCCTCTACTGTCGATTTCGCCAATCATTTCCCCTCGAACCTTTTTTTATCCTTACTCGAAACTTATTTACCCCTAAAATTGTGAGAGACGCAAAAGACTCTTCTTCTCTTACAGTGAAGACATGCACACGAAAAACAGCCATTTTTGGCCCTTAATTCTTCTAACTTTTCTCGAATTTAATTTCTCTTATATATCATATTGACTTTTATTTATATTTATGCATAATAAAATGCGCATTCCTAAATATTTTAATTTTATGAAATATTATTTGGATAATGGATAATGGATTTGAAAAACAAATTTATGGCGAAGTCTCAAATGGAATTAATAGCAAATTCTATACAGAGGAAAATATTTGGGGGAAAAAAGCCAAAAAAACAAAACAAAAAAAAACAAAAACAAAAAAAAAACGGTGAATTGCCTTCCTGATAGATGACTTTCACTTGCATTCGCTTTCAGATTACATTAAGACGTGCTTTCCTTTGTTGCACATGAAATTTATTATTTGAATGCACTATTTCACATGTATCTTGCAATGGCTATTATCACATTCCATTCACATAGTGAAAAGATCTGCAAGTATATTTGAGATGATTTCCTGTCAGGGTGTGATTGGAATAGAGCTTAATTGTGATAAGCTTGCCTACCTGACAAATGGATCAGAAGAAATGTTACTGTGGCCACCATTTGTTAGCCTTACGATTGTGCCACTGTTTGATTTGCACGTTCCAATCTATTTGTCAAGTATGCTCCCTAAGAATTTTTTAGTGTGGCAAATCATTGCCGTGCATATTGTTATACTCTTTTCCTGTTCATAAATAATCTTCACTATGAAAACGAATTATTTTGTCACTGAAAATATTTCGCACATAAAGCCATTCATGAAGAGCTTCTTTAGCCAAGGCATTGATACATTCATGGGCATCTGATGGTTACAGCGCTTCAAAACGTAAAATTCTCGTAGTGCTGATATCGCAGAGTCTGTCTGCAATATCGAATAGACTTTATTTAGACTTCGACTACAACAATCAGAGACAAGAACTTTCAGAGAAGTAAACCGATCAAGTTGTTGTGGATTGCATTAGAAAAATCATTTGTTTCCTTCCCAGTTTTAATCTAGTTAACTTCCTGTTTAGTTATACACTTCTTGAAGGTTTTCTGAACGCAAACACTAGAGATTATAGTTGTCGCATATAAAAAATTAGAGCATGATATAAATGTCAAACAACAGCGCCCAAGGTTAGAACCTTGAAACACTCTTGAAGATCATTTACTTAAAAACTGCTTACTTGTTATATCATTTCATTATACAGGGTATCCAAAAGTTCTGGTAACATTGCAGATATCTCAAAGCTGCCAGGTAGGCAAGATCTGATGAGTGTGAATTATAGGTAAGAGGGGGGTGGGGAAATCATTGCCTCATTCAAATTTGACTTTGACCTCCAAATTTAAGATCATCCATTTTCTAACTCGAAATCTTTTAAAGATAGAGAAAACTTTCAATTGCTACCCTGTAGAGCAACACCACATTAGTCTAAAAACAATTTTTAATCACACCCTTCCCCTTGAAAGATTTTGAGAAAATGGGCGAGAAAGAGTCACTCAAGGTCAGTTGGGCTGGCCAGGTTGGCTGAGGTTTCTAACACATTTGCATTGCAATGAAGCACACCGTTGGGAATTTTCTTTCAATTATCTCGCGAATGGCTGAATAGTGCGCGCTACGGCTCTGCACACATACACAGGCAAGGACCGTCTACGTATACGCCAAATCTCACCTGAATCCGTTTCTCCAACGTCGTAGCTTCTCCTTGTGAGTGGTGATAGATGCCATGCTAAATTGGGGCGACCATGTCTTCTAGGCCGAGAAGGCAACGTTTAGTCTAGTTGCTCTTCTGGGGATAACAGCGCCCTTGGATTGGTTAGCAAACTTTTGATATATAAAATGGTAATCCGAACCATTGTTTTCTATAGTATGCTTGTATGTGCTACAAACCTCCAAATGGAAGAATCTCCAAGCCTTCCAAAACATTACCCCGAGGACTATTGCCCAACTTGACAGGAGAATCGCAACTAATACTTCCATTGCTGACGATCTCGATGTATCTCCCATTGGAAACCACGTCTAGGTGTCCCTGAAAATGCTGCTTCCGTAGATTAAGGACCATGCCAACCCCCTGGTTGCAGATATCACCCGCTATATCATCCGCTCACCGTTATAAGTTCCGTAAGACATTGCAGGCCTCATCACATCCTGGACGTCAATTTCGACAACATTTAAAATGCCATCTTTCCAGACTACTGGATCTTCTAACTACTGATATGAATAAGTATCGATACTTTTCTTTCGATATTGGCAGTATCGGTGTCGATATCGGTTATTCCACATTATCGTGGCATCGAAGAAAAAATATGAGTATCGGTAAATAGTATCGGTACTATTTTTTTTAAATTTTAGAAATAAATTTTTTTGCGTATGCCTATTAATGTTAGGTACCACCTTTTCCATCCTCCGAGCTCAATGACGGTCCCACTCCTTATGCCACTATAACGCGATAACGCGCCTCTAATATCGTTGTACATTATACTTTAGCGTATTTTATTTACAATCTCTAAAGTCTAATGGATTAAGAGGTTTAGTTCATGTAGGCTTTGCCACCAATTTAGAAATTACACATTATATTCTTTGTAACAATAATAATTAAACAACAGACTTTTATTTGTTGTAAGCTGTCGCTTGTAGAATGTACAGGGTGTTTCTGAATGGTGTATACAAACTTTCAGGATATGTTCCAGGGACCAAAACAAGCAGAAAATGTCATATGAACATGGGGTCGAAGACGCTTCTTTCTATAGTATAATGGTTTGAAGAAGTAGAAGAAGAGTTAAGACAATTCAAAGAAACGTCTGCAGAAAATTGTGTTCTCCTGACTTGCACAGACTTCCTTGTCATCTAACGGAGGCCGGCCTATCATTTTGATCATTTACTATAGCAAATGTATTGTCTTGTTATATGTTAGAAACAAGAAATTATTCCCCCCCCCCCCCCCGCCAGGAGGGTATAGAACAGTAGCGGAAGCCCTGAGGTGATGTGTTTTTATCCCTTCATCTTCACTTTTAAATCTCCCAAATTTTTTAATCAGAAAATTGATTTTCTCGAACATAGCATTCGAATCAAAATATGTAAAAGAGCTCATCTTCTTTTGTTTCTCACCATTGCCGATCGAAGGACATATCATATGACATGTTGCCATATTTCTAAAGACCAAGTGACTGCCACCCCCACAACTCCGACCCTACTGGGACAATTTATCCCAAACTTCATAGCAATCTGCTTACCGAATTTCACTCTGGTACCATGTAGACCTTTTGTCCCCTCTAACTCCCACCTCCGTAATTCTGACCCCGGTGGGCTAATCAAAACCAAATTAAATATTGAAGGAGGACATGCCTATGGTAAGCTATGTTCGAAATTTAACTTTCTACGTCAAAAAATGTAGAAAATATGAAGGGGACAGACAACGGACATTGTGAAACTAATAAATCATTCCACAACTTAATAAATCACACAATTTGCAACACCTATAGGCTTTAGAGTTAATTTCGTCTACCAATATGACATTTACGCTTGTTTTGGTCACCTTAAAACCAATATAACTCTAGAACGACACGTTTTCGACTCAATACTCATATGACATTTTGCGCTTGTTTTGGTCCCCAGAACATATCCTGAAAGTTTGAACAAGCCATTCAGAAACACCCTGTAATACCGTTCAATATTACTTGAAACTTAAATACATGCAATTGTGCCTGCTTTATAAGAGTATTGAATGATACTCTCTATATCGATACTTTCTTTTCGATAGTATCGGGGTATCGATACTTGATTCTAAGTTTGATATCGATGCTGAACACGTATCGAAAAGAGGATCGCAACGTCCCTACTCCTAACCCCACCGTGTCCGTCGTCAATCGACAATCTGCTTTACCGTCCTGAAGGAAAAGCCTCCATTTTATCCTATGGATGAATTATTAGATTTCATCTGGCTTCTTTCCTAGTTCAGTGTACTTCCTTTGGCCACTTCTTGTACGAGCATTGCAGCGAAAGCATTGTACTTCCGGACCACTCGTTTTGTTTTACCTCTGCGCTATTCGATTGTAGATTGCCGACACATTCGAGTCACATTAATGTTAAGATCTGAATAACCACCATGTGCAGCTCGCGGCACGGCTAGACGGGCTGGGAAAGATTCAATTAGGTGCTGGAAAATGTTCACAGGGATATTAAGCCATGTTGGCTGGTTGCAGTTCAGTTGACAGTTGTCGGAGGGTGCGAGGTGAAGTATCAAAGGAGCAAATAACCCGATCGAGGTGGTCCCATAGATGCTCGATTTGGTATAAGTTCGAGGAATTTGGAGACGAGGGAAGTATAGTAAAGTCTTCCTCGTGCTAGAAGATGTCATATGCCCAGGAAAAACAATGTCCATGTGCGGGTCAGCACGGATCGATATATATTACAATCCACAATGACTAGTGCACCCAGAGAATGCCACGAAAACATTCCCCAGAACATAAAGCTGCCTCCGCCAGCTTATTGCCGTCCACCAATGGTTGAAGGGTGTTTGTTTCCGGCGTTTCTCGCCGTATATGCCAACGTCCATCCGTCCGATGGAGTAAAAAATGTGATTCATCTGAGAAGTCAACCTTTTGCTAATCAGTGGATGTCCAGCGTCGGTACTGCCATGCAAATTGCAGCCTCTTCCGCCGATACACAGTCGTTAGCATAGGTGCCGTTACCATCCATCTGCTGCGGAGCCCCCTGGACACTGTCGTTCTGGACATACGTGCGATAGCCCCCTGGTTCATTTGGGCAGTAAGTTGCTCCATTGCAGCACGTCGATTCGTCCGAACCTACGGTCGCAGGCGCCGTTCCCCTCTTTCATCTTTGACTCGTTGAGCATCACAATTTCCACGTTACTTATTTTCTATTGTGCCATTTTGCCATGCGCTGTAGACTTTTACCACAGCAACACGTGAACAGTTCACAAACTCCGCAGTTTTTGAAATGCTGCCACCCTTGGCCCGAAAGCCAATAATCATTCATTTTTGTAGGTCTGATAAATTTCTCCGTTTCCTCATTGCAATAGCTGAAATGTTTTCCACATGCGTGTAATATACTCACCCAATCTGTTGATGACACGTCATTTATTTCCTTATTTGTTTAGTGGCTTCTGCGATTGGCTGTTTAACGCTGACATCACAAATAGGAGTTGGTCACATTAATGTGACCCGACTGTTCATGTATTGCTAGTTTTCTTCATTAAGATTTATTTACACAATCTTGAAGAACAACTTATTTGGTTAAAATGACTGTTAATCAGAAAAGTTGATAAATTGAAGATCTTTTAAAAGATTCTGACAAGAGCCGTCTTTAAAAAAAAAAGTTTCTACCAATGTAACAAAACTTACCTGAAATTTCTTAAGGCCTTTATAAGACCGTACTTCTTCATGGAATCTTGCTTTCTTATCTTGATATTGTAAATAAACAGCTTGTGTTTTGCAAGAGTTTTGGAGGTAGAAACTGTTTGAATCGTGTGGCCTCATTTCACCTTCTACATATCAAAAGGGTTCCGAAAACTCGTTTACAACTAGCCAGTAACGTTTGTGAGTGGGGTTAACACGGTCGAAACTGACTTCTTTACTTGCTATTGATTTGGACAACTTTACGTGCTATATTTGGTACGTTGGAAAATCAGATTGGCTTTGGTTAAGAACATATTCCACAGAAAAGCCGAACAAAGTCAACTCAAATGTAATACGTCTTAAGTTCAGAGTAATTTAATTTGCGAAATAGAAATTTAATTTCCAGACGAAGCCACTTGCATCTGCCAAAACGTTGAACGTTAATCTAAGATTACTGGAATTAATCTAGAATTAATCTTAACATTCGAGTTAGTCCAGGATTATTGGAGTTAGACTGAAAATCGTAATGAAATTTAGAAAGTTTTTTTGCATACGATCTTGAATTAAACTATTGATATCTCCCCTAATAAGGTTAAAGATTTTGAAATTGGATTCACTTAATCGAAAAGTCATAATTAACATTAATGAAACGATGGAGAAGTGTGAAATAGGAATAGATTTAAAATAAATTGAAAAAAAACCCCTCTTATTCTTCTTTACACAATAACCCGATTTACGCATTTCGAAAGCTAATCTTTCCTCGCCAGCGGGAGTGGATGTTGAAGAAAAGACTGGGGATAGTGTATTGTATGATTGCGTGCTGTGCACATCATCAACTTTTCCACAGCGATGCTGTAGCATCTGCGATGAAAGGTTCTTCGTCATTCTCGCTAAGCAGGAACATCAATTAGGTTGGACTTTGTGACTACCCAAAATTTTGGTTACCCTAAAGGACAAAGATGCGCATCAGGTGACGAAATGAAGTAAGGCGTGCCGATTGGTTTTCCAATAGTCTATCGATCATTCTTCGAGGCTGCTGTCTGCCATCGAGAGATCGATGTCTTATTACTTAGGGGAAGTTTGTGCAATTAATCTAGTTCAACTTTATTCAGTGATAAGCATAGCTGCTATTTTGATACTTAAGATCACGAAAAATTTTTTTTCAGGGAACGATTCTGTAATCATGAGTAATAGATATTTTACTGAAAGTTGATTAATGAGTTTAAAAGCTTAACTTAGGCTTTATTACGTGCAGCAAATGCAAAAAAAAGAGAGAACTATAAAAAGACAAACCGCAAAGTATACATGTGCTTCCTGTCGACACAAATTTCAAAAATCCTTATTGATTTTACAGTGGCTGAAGGCATTCTAATTTGTTTCGCTAATCGCCCGAGTGCAACCAGTACTGCGCATGTATCAATTGGAGATACATGAGAGAATAAAAATTAATATACTTCGGAAACATCTTCAGCGCCGACTTATCTTCTGGAAGGAAAGTCCAAGTGGTCGTTGCAACTTTGCCATTCGTAGACAAATACCGCCCCGCAGGTCATTTTACTCCCGAATCTTAACATTTGTTGTGAACAAGGCCACAGAAAAGACATACGAAATTTAGACTAATTTCCATCCTTTGCTTTGAGCATCTACGTACATCTACAGCTACTAATAGCGTTACAACGACTAATAAATGAAGCATAGATATTGTTATCCAGCTATAGAATCTTTGCCATTAAATGCCAATGCGTCGACCTATCGCTTGTTGAAGCAAACTAGTAATGAAACCGATTTGAATGAAGATATTGAAACCGTTCACGAAACATCGTTCCATATACAGCACAGGAATTACTATAAAAAGCAGTTCAAATTAGAATATCCTCAAGTAAGCAGCCTTGTTACCGAATTCACAATAGAAATGTTTATTGCAGTGGTATCTTCAAAGAAAGGAGCCGCAGTCATTCTGTGCATACAAAGAATGGCTGTACTTTCTAATGAGTTTCATAATGGTCAGGATTGCTGAGTAAATCGAGAAATAAAAAGTTCCAGGAATAGCAATACGGTTTTTGTATGGAGCCAACGCGTTTCGAAATAACTTCATCATCGGGGCATATGGAGATCTACAAGGTAAGTGAGCCGAGGCTCCGGAATTTATGGTTTACGTCCGCCACTCAGAGAAAAGCTGGACAAACCAAGCACTGATTGGTGGGCGAGGTAGCCATATTACAGCAAGTGAAATACAGGATTATAAAGGAACAGCAAAGAGCAGCAAATGAAATACAGGATTAAACAGATGAATAACAGAGCTTTAAAATTTACAATAAAATAAAACTAAAAAGAAATATCAGTCTTGATTGGATGCGTTAAAGTCTCTTCTGTGATGCTGGCTTATTATGTTGTTCACGGCGTCCAGGATAGGTTCCTCTCGAAGTTGATTTGGCCATTCAAGATCTTATTCGGGAAGATTTTTGTAAATCTTCTGAACATCAGGGCCTCATGGGTCAGTATTCTCCTGTGGTCAGATTCCACTTTGAGTATCGGCATCACATCGTCGATGGTTCCAAAAGTGGTCTTGTTGTTTTATGAGGTGGTCGGCAAAAGCCCACAGGTCAACAAAAATAACTTCTTAGAAACTTTTTTTAACGTTAAGAGCTGATTCTTAGGCTTTTTTTGTGCTGAATCCGTATCTGACCTCAAGTTTTTTTCTATCACTCATAGATTTCTTGTTTTTCAATGAAACATTTGCCGGTCAGGTGGCCGAGAGGGCTAGGGCTTTCTAGCTCTCGAGTCCGCCTGGTCGTGGGTTCGAATACCGCCGTGAGCATGGATGCTTGTGTTTGTCCCGGGCTACGTACAGATAAAACTTGTGTAAAAGGCACAAAATGACCTTAGTAGTTGACGCCAAAATTTCTAATAAACCAATCAACCATCCAACCGTTTAGGAGATAGAGGTCCTGAAAGTGTGAAACTTTTGGGGGCAGCAATCCTATGGAGAGAGTCTATGCGTATGTATTGAAAAATATTGGATTTTTGAAATTCTGACTTCGGATTCTTAAAGACCATTAAAAAGTAGAATAGGAATGTCTGTAAGACCCATTCTCTATCTCTTTGTCTTCATCGATAAAATTGGGTTTAAAAGTACCACACTTTCAGGGCCTCTATCTCCTAAACTGTTGGATCAATTGAAAAAACACCAAGAATAAAACATTTCTCCAATATTGTGTACATCTGAATATACTATTAAAAATAGGGGTTCCTATTTAAGATTTCAAGTTACCCTCCCCCCAGCCCCCCTCACAAGGGGGGGGGGGTAATTTATTAACTAATGGTGTTTTTCAATTCGAAGATTTTTCATAATAATCTTTTATGAAATAATTTTGATAATTCACTTTTGATTTTGGACATTTTTTTTGTACAATGCTTAGTTTCCGAGATATTTAGTTGTCTCAAGATAAATGCCTCATCCTGTAAACTTTATTTTCGGAAAGAAGATGTAAGGCAAATGTACAGGGTGTTGCATATAACTACAGGGCAGTATAACTGGAAGCCTACCCGCTCGATTGCAGGGGCCGGCTCGGTTGATTGGCAGAATGGAGGGAGATGAAAATTACCCAATTATCATTTGATGTCGAGCCGGCCCCTGCAATCGAGCGGGTAGGCTTCCCGTTATACTGCCCCGTAGTTACCTGCAACACCCTGTACTAGTAGTTGATAATGTACTTGTAAATGACACGATACGATTTTAAGGCTTAAGTAAGGTAACAGGGCTAGAAAAAGGACTGGTGGTGCCACCTAGTACTAAACAATGTATTAGATTTCCCAGAATAGCAAAAAAATTAGGAACTTTGCTCCCTATCATGACCGCAATATGTGTTGTTTGTTCAAGGTCTCCCCGAGTTGAAAAAAACCTAACAGATCACTGGGCGAGTGTTTGATTACTTGAATTTATCTCAAGAATCTTAAGTAATACTTGCTTTAGTTTTACGCCGGCCGTTTTGTGTGATCAATGGGCAATACTTCTTGTAGTGATAGAATTTCAGATAACCGATATATTAACTGTTTTAACCCACGGACAACTAATAGAATCCAGACATGCAGTGTCACTAGTAATTGAGATATCCTGTCAATTATTGATAATTTCTGTGTTTAAAAAACAAACAAAAAATGCAGAGTGCCCCAAATTGATGTATACGCTCTTTGAAAAGTTATAGCTCAGCAACGAAATGAGATAGAAATATAAGGTTTGTTGTGTATGATCCAGACGGCGCTGGAAAAGCTTAGCAACACGTTCATTGTTGTTCATTTGTTTATAAACCAAAATGGCGGTGAGACTTTCATTCGATGGAGATAAGTGGATACTGAAGTGTTATTGGAAAGTAAAGAATATTGTTGTGGTTCAACGACGTTGGCGGGTTGGCTTCCAACAAGACGGGGCTCCACCTCACTTTCATGTCGATGTGAGAACTTTCCTCGATCATACATTCAATCACAGATGGATAGGATGAAGAGAAACTGCTACGGACTTCCCGCTTCTCGACTTCTATGGGGAACTTTAAAGAACACGGTGTACGCCACAAACCCACAAACACTGACGGAATTAAGAGATCAGATTGAACATTACATCAATGATATGTCGTTAGCTACAATCCAGTCGGCATGCCGCTCTGTTCGATGTCGGTGTTGGGAGTGTACTTGACAGAAGGTGGACATTTTGAACATTTAGGGGCTTAAGGATGTTTAAGGAATAAAATACAACAAACCTTATATTTCTATCCCATTTCGTTGCCGAGTTATAAGGTTTCAAAGAGTGCATACAACAATTTGAGACACCCTGTATACTAATGTGACGCAGAATGTAGGGTAATAATAAAATCTTGTAAACAATCCAAAGAGGAGCTTTAGCTGTGAGGTAGAAATACATTTATACATTTATTACCAAGAAATTAATCCCCTCGAGTAGGGTAAGGCAAATAGCGGACCCTGAGATCATCGGTTTTTACCCCTTTCTCTACACTTTTTACCCCTCCCCCTAAGTTTTTTAATCAAAAAAGTGTTTTCTTGAACATAGTATGTAAAAAATGTAAAAGAGCTCTATCTTCTTTCCTTTCTCATCATTTCCGATCGAATGACATATCACATGCTATTTGTTGCCATAGTTCTAAAGACCAAGTGACTGCCACCCCTGCAACTCCGACCCCACTGGAACAATTGGACCTAAACTTCAAAGTAATGTAGATCTTGCCTAGAGGAATCTGGCTACTTCTTTACGTACTTAAATAGCACATAGATCTTTTATCTCCTCTGATTCCCACCCCGTAATTCCGATCCCAGTGCACCAATCAAAACCAAACTAAATAGTGAAGGTGGACATGCCCATAATAAGCTACATTTCGAATTCAATCTTCTACCTCAAAAAATGTAAACATTATGAAGGGGACGGACGGGCTCTATTCTTCCCCTACTTAATGAGCACTTGAGCAATTGTGCGTTGACAAAGCGATCGTCGCGTGAGCGAGTTTACGTCAACAAAACTTAAAAGATAACAGAAAGTAACAGTGTATTCTTTCTTGACAAATCGATTGTTATACGACATGCCATTCTCTTTGTATTCTTTACGGTTATTGTTTTAGCACGTGAATTTGACTTGAAAGGGTCTGCGAAAAATCCTGAAAAGTTGATACGGCCGAGCTAAGACCTTGATGGTCATATTTCTGAAAACAGAATTTGAAAAAGTTAATCCGTTTTCAAATTATCGTGCAAACGGCGAACGGACGGCTGGATAAACGTATAGCCCAAGCGTGCATTCTTATAAGTAGCTTTTTGCTAAAGCTCTTAATAAAGGAAACATGATGATTTTAAGTCTAACTTCTTAATTTCCAGTAAGTGAACTAACTCTGTCAATTCTAGGAACTTGACTATTAATTTCTAGATCACCCGTTTTGATATAAGTCTTCTAGGCCCTATTGATCGTTTGTTTTGTTTAATTGGTCCTGAATCTTGTCAGAGAGACGATCAGACAGAGAGCCCAGTACAAGTTTACATGCAAAAAGAAACTACCATTCTGTTAATAGTACGATATGGATGACTATACTGCATGAATTGTACAAGTAAGAGTATAATCATCAAAAATCAAGATTGTCTTAGTCTTCATTTTATATACTGAGTACCTGCGATTTGTAATGTTCACACTCATCAAACATATTGGATTATCACACTCAATTCAAATGTATTTTACTGGACATCTAACAATTCAAAACAATAACAAGAAGCCTTCTTCGGAAAGTTAATCAACGTTATTCCATCCTTAAAATTTAAAACTTAAAATGGACGTACAAGATGTCTGCATTCAGCCTGCCTATATTTTAATTTTAGAATTGTATATTGGTTCGTTTACGTAAATTGAAAATGAAATACGTTGCTGCAACTGGGGGAGGGCCTGGGTTCTGTTGATATACTCATCGAGAAAGGGGGAAGTTGCTCGAGAAAGGGGTCTTCGTATGTATTAATTTTTAGCTTCAGAACTTTTACTTTTTCTCGCCAGTCGGCTCTAGGATGCCTAAAAATAGAAAATTGCTAATGGAGAAATGTCGGGAGGTTCCATGAGAGTTTGACAGGCTTATTAAACGAAGATTATTGCTAATGCCCTTCCCCTTCGCCTGTGATTAAACTGATCCAACTGATTCCCGTCTTCTTTTTCTCTCTTTCACTCGGCGAAAAATAACTCCTTGTTCGCTGATCGAAATTTTCAACGTAATTTTTTCCCCCTCCCTTTTTCTCGCCCCCCCCCCCCTCCCCGTACGCGATTAAAAATCAATTAATTCCAACGAATTATTTTTCGCAGAAAAAAATTGTTTTAATATTTTAAAGCAGAAAAGGTATTTCATTGGTAATTTTTGGAACGAGGGAGAATTGAGTAAAAGGATTAAATTCGAAAGAAATTAAAAACCAAAGAAAGGAATCAAATTTAATCAAAAAAGCCACCATTTTTGAAAATAATGAAACTATAAGGAGATTTTATATTTCCCTCCCCCCCCCCTCCCTCAGTGCCGCTACCGTATGCTTACTTCGTTGCGCTTATTAATTTTCTTTTCTTTCTGTTGATCTGTTAGAAAGATTAATAATTCAATTTTTTATTTTTTTATTTTTAAATTCAATGCTCGTTTTTTTCGTACTTGTTAAAATTGTAGATTTCACCGGATAAAACGGTTTTTGAATTTAACAATGCTCCATATAACTTCTCAAGAATAATTAAAAAAGAATTTACGCTATTGTGGAATTTCTGCCACAGAATGACCTATGAACTCCTCTCTGCTTTGTGCCTTTTGTATTTTTACTACGGATATTTATGAAGCAGTTGGGCAGTGGTTCATGTTAACGAGCGTTGGTCGACGGAGAGAGAATTTTAGGATTGGAAGAGTAATTTCACAAATGGCCGCCAGTGTGTGAAAGATTGTCATCCTTTTCGGTTGCCTCTTATTGATTTTCCAACACAGTAGCAGCAGCAAGCAGTCTCCTTAAGATGGACATGTTTGCTGCGTTCCTTTACGCTGAAAGAAAGTAAGCTAGAAACACTGGAGGCTGTTCTCTTTGAAATCAAATGTTAAATTACAGCATCGAATGTCATTAAAAATTGTTTTAATATATTGTAGCGACAAAACTGATCGTCTTTTTTTCCCCCGTCTAAATTTCTATTATAAATTACAGACAGCACCGACTACGAATTTGTTGAAATTTAAAATTATGTTTTTAAGTCTTGATTGTGAGACTTTTCAACTATTATATAAAGAATTCTATTAACAAATCCTACTAATCTCGTAATCTATTAAACAAAACTGAAACAGAATATATTAATTCAATCTTTCCTGAGCTTAGCTTGCTATTCCTTTTTTAAAATCTTAAAATTCTACTAGAAAAAAATTTTTCTCGCCTAAAGTCCTTTTTTTTCTATCCTAAGTGTGCAGTTTGATTTAGAAAATGAGAAAGGTGAGCATTTTTTAAACCTCCACTTTTCTCTTCTCTTTTGGTTCCGTCGTTACCTCCCCCTTTTTTCTTCTGTTTCGTCTTTTTTTTGTGTGTCTCCCCTTTCCACCAATTCCTTTCCCTCGGAGGTGCTGACGCGCACGAAACGACGACACGACACGAAGCGGCGCTGCTTCCCTAGAGTCCCCGGCAGCGCGCCTCATCGACAGCCGTAGGAGGGAACGACGTCTGCCGGGAGAATTAGGTTCTGGCGCGGGCTCCCGCTCACCGTTCGTCGTCGTCAAAAATTAACGACGCAGTGGACCAGTTCATCATCCAAATGGATTTGGGAGTTGAAAGTGGAAAAGAATTGGACACCAATCTAAAATCGAATTCGCCGTTGAGAGAGTTGCCGGAATAATAATGATTTCATGTTAGAAAACTAAGAAAATGTATAACAAAACGAGACAGCTGAATAGAAAAAAAATATGAGAAAGAGGAAAATATCTAATTTAATATTCTATTGGCTTTCTATTACTATTTTAACTTAAAAAACACAAACTTAAAAAAATTTATCTATAGCGAATGCGTGATATTATAATGTAAATGACGCATTTAGAATTCATGGTATGGATCTAATTTCTTAAGAATTTGGATGTAGCGAACTGGTTCGGATAGAAACTCCAAAACTGTGCTTCTGAATTTTGACTTGCTTATACGTAAATATGCACTTGTTACAAATCTTAATTATATCTTGATTCTTGTAAAGAGTACGTATGTGTAATTAACATAGGAGCATTAGCCAGCTGATTCTAAATAAATATTTAGAATGAATGATATACGAGGCTGAGTCAATAATTATCCGCATTTGGTTGTAACATTTGTTTAAATCGACTTTAAGAACAGTCAAATACATCATTATTTTGCTCCATTGGACAGTCATCTGTTTGGTCCCCTAAAAGAAGAAGTTAAGAAATGGTGTGTGCATGACTCGCTGCTGTCTAAAAATATTTTTCTGAGAGAATACGAAAGTATGTTCACAGGTGACCTAAGTGTATTGCAAAGCAAGAAGATTATGTGGAAAAAAGATTTATTTGTCTGTATTTTAATATTTTTGTGTAATATTCTCCGAAAGAGAACTTCTTACGATTAACAGAAGAAATCATAAAAGGTGCTCAAAATGTCCTTCCACCACTTAGCGCAGCTGAACTTCAACAAGTCTTAAAGAAATCTTGATTTGGTCTTGGATATTTTATTTCAAATCTTCCATCGTGTGATAGTTATTGGCATACACCTTTTCTGTGAGGTAGCTCCACAGAAAATAACCAGGAAAGCAGGGACCGTGAACTTTTCGAAATCGCCCTATCTTCAAACACAGATTGCACCTATTCCATAGAGATGTTTGCGAAATGCGATGTTAACAGTTTCATAATACGCCGGTAATGCTTGCATATAGTACTTGTGTATGCGTTTTATGGTACTCCTTATTCAGGGTAATTGGGACACGAAACGGTACAAAGTAACTTGGTGTTATGCGTATTTCTTCGAGAGTTACTCATATTTGTTCGGGCGAAGGATTTATTCTCACCAAGAAGCTAATTAAGTTTATGCCCTCCAAAATAGGATTCCTATGTAGAGACTCTATTATTTAACTTAGGGACGCTCAAATGCCTAGTTAGTATATATTGTCTATAAAGAATTTAGTTTCACTAGTATATGGGTATTTTGAAGTGTAACATGTGCGCCATTTTGAACAGAAACGAGTTTTTCGCTTCAGTCGCTACTCACAGGGAGAAACGCAAACAGGAGCAGTTTTCGAAATTTATTGAGCTATTAATTTTTTCTGCTAGATTAATAATTTTTAATGCATAGTGTAATTTTAAAAATTAATAAAGTTCACAAGTAGAAATTAAAAAAAAAAAAACAACAACTCGTAAAATAATATTTATAGCAAGCTTTTTAAATGTCCTAGGTAGAAGAGAGTTAACGACTGCTAAAACGATTCTTCACTTACAGAATATTGTTTTACATGTTTTAATGTATAAATTTATTTCTTTTATTATGATATACTATTATGGTATTTAGTGTTTTCATTCAAGAGCAGACTCATTTTGAAGAGCGTATTTACTGAAGGGAGGTAAAAAAAACAACAAAAAAAAAACAAAAAACAACCAACCCTGTAGAAACATTTAAAATCTAATTGTTTTTTGGTGGTTGGCCGCACTTTTATCCTCACTCCCCCTCTTAATTCCATAAGAAGGCGGCAAATAAATATTCCCTCCTGAAAGATTAAAATGAGAGAGAGAGAGAAGGCAGCAAAGGACTTTTTCCCCCGTTCCGCGTTTCTGTTGTCGGACGGCGCCACTTGTCAACCCTTCTTCCGCTTCATTAAGTTCGACGACTTCCGTTGCACGTGCGGTAATTACAGGTCACCTTTCTAGAAAATGTTAATCATTTGCGTTTTTAATTTTAACAATGAATTCGTGTAATGACTGTAATAAAACCGCAGAAGTTCAAAAATACTTTTCTCGAACGAAGAAGGGAGGAAAAAAAAAATTAAAAACTTTTCTCCCGCTTCCCCCTACCTCCTTTTAAATACCTTAACATTTCTCATTTCGCTGAGGCTTTAATTTCTTTCGAGCAATAACGCCTTTACGTCTCTCATTCTCTTTTTTTTATTGCTTAATGCTAATGATGTCCATCATCAACTAATTCCTAAGAAATTCCTAGACGATGACACGTGTCAAGGATCTTTTTCATATAAACTAATGAGATCCAAGCTTCCTCCTCTCTTCATTTGTCGAAGGTGTGATTCGAAAGTTTTTTTTTTTCTGAGTTCGAAAAAAAAAAATCTTCCCTTTATTCCTCTTTCCTTTCCATTATTTGTAATTGTGGTTTACCCCTCAATTGTGGAACCCTCCCCCCCCCACCCCCAATGAACCCTTCCCCCACTCACACACCCAGAGGAATTGGTGCCTGAATCGAACCAAAACGCATTCGCTAATTAATTTAGAATAAGAACTGATATCTCGGTGCAAATGCATTCAAGTAATGGAGTCGTTAAAAACAAAGTGCGATTTAATCAGCGCCGAGCTGAAGAAAAGGCCCCACAGCCACTATCGACATCTGGTGAGAGAATAATGCACACGACTGGAGCTTATAAAATCAATTTTTCATTTAAAAAGGGGGAAAAAATTTTTCCCTCCTCCTGTGTGTAAGGGTAATTCCTACCCCCCCCTGTCCCCGCCTCTTTTTTTCCCCCTCTCTTCTTTTCTTTCTCTCTCTCATTTTCTTCCGTTTTCAAGATTTGAAATAATGGGAAATTTTTTTTTCCTCGTGAAAGAGGAATGACAATTTTTATTTCATCATTTTATTGAAAGAAAATAATTTCTTCGGGTAATTTTTTCCCCAGAGGTGAGATTCTTTCCCTCCTCTCTCCGATATGTCTTAAGATTTTATAAAAGTTAGAATTCTAAAACGAAAATGGACAAACGCCAATTAGCCCAACTTCGGATGGTGCAAGGAGTGTGATTTATGGGCGCGTAGAAATGAATTTCCATTTAAATGTTGATTGATTTCGTAGTTCCATTTGTAATAAACAATGAGAATATCAATTAAAATTATGCGGAAACAATAGATCCTTCATAATATGTATTATTAATTACAAGCGTACCTCGCTCATTGTGATCTGTTGAATGTAAATCTTAATGATGCTAGTTACAACAAGATAATTGCAGCATGACTATTTAATTAATATCCTATAATGCTAGGTTATTGTGCACGCGAACTTGGCTTGTATTATAGGTTTACGCACTTAATATTATATTTTCATGCGCACAGAACCATACTATTATGAATTACAGCGTCAAGCAGGTATAGGTTTTTTAAAAGAGGGCCCACTAAATCATGTGTGATTAATGCTGTCATGTTTTTGAATGTGAATCGTGACTTTGCTGCTTTATCGAAGGATACTGCGAATATTGTGAAAATATGGTGCTTAGAAAGTTAACGATCTCTGCATAGTTAAATAAAAGCTTCAGAATTCAATGACCTTTAGAATGATCAAATACTTTTCTAAGAAGTTATACAGTAATAATAGAAAGGTTTATACCTTTTCTATGATTATGGTTATACTAAAAAGCTATACCCCTCATTAAAAACGCTCGAGAATTTCAATTAATTAAAAAACGAGAAAGTGATTTAAAAATTTGTAAAGAAACCATAAAAGTTATATTAATTGTTTAATGGATTTTATATATTTTTATGATTTTATCATCGTTATTATTTTTTAGTAAATACGATTGCTTGAAAAATATTTATATACGAGGATTGTTTAATAAATAAGGTAACAGGACTCCATAATTGTTATAATTTCCTGTTAGGTCAGAGGTGTTAACTACTGCTTTGCTATATGGCCGTTAGATGACGCCACATATCAGCTATGCTTTCGGACATCAGTTGTAAGATGGCGGTGCTAACGGAAATATGGTTAAACCTTGAAATAGTAAAACGTAAGATCAGATTTCTACATTACTAGCTGAAATGGCAGGTCAGATGTGCAAAGATCTGATCGGCCAAGCACTTCCACGAGAGATTATCACCTTTACCCAGTAATTTTCATCCGTTGTGCCATTGAAAAGGTACCTGGGTGGCAAAGGATTAATCCCAGATGACGAGAAATTTCAGCAAGCCGTCATGGCGTGTCTTCAGGCTCTTGACACCGACTTTCTCAATGCTGGCACAGATACGCATGGAGAAAAATTATCTGTATCAAAGCCTTGCTATTGTTTATAAGTACGAGTTGTAATGTACAAGTTGAATAAATTTATAGGCTACATCGAGAGATTATCTCTTATTTAGGGTAACATCCACATTTATTAAGAGTTTTATGTTTATGTTAGTTCAATTCAATATATACAGTATGACAGAAAATATAAAGATATCTTGATGATTTTCAGTTTCTTACTTGCTATTCCATACCATTATACATTATTTATGAAAAAATAAACATTAGGGGTTACTTAATAAACATTACTTCCTTTATTTATGAAAAACGTTATAACGAGCTAATATTTTTGGTCCCTAGCTATTCGTTATAACGAGATTTCTACCTGTAATTACAAATATTGTAAATTCTTTTAAATTTCTTCATTTCTTCAAATATTCAGTCTTCATATTTTCAATTTACACTTACCGTATTTTGAAATTTAATCTGTCTTGGATAATTCACCGACTGGCCAGTTTATTAGGAACACCCCCCTCCTAAATACTGTGTTACCCCATCCCTAGCAGTTATAAACAGTACGAATTCGCCATGGCATGGATTCAATTAGCCGCTAGCAGCATTGTTCCGTGATGTTTGTCCATGCGGATGCAACAGCTGCTCCCAGTTGATGCTTATCGGATGGTGGTTCAATAACCCGTTCCAGCTCATCCCAAAGAGTTCATTTGGGTTCTAATCTGCGGACTGTGGTGGCCAGAGGAGTAAGTTGGATTCATTATCGTGCTCCTGAAACCATTCCATGACAATGCGAGCCTTGTGACAGGGGGAAAACACAGTAGGGATGAACGTGATCGACAACAATGTTCAGGTGGCCCTGACTATTAAGACGTTGTTCTACAGGTATCAGCGGACCAAGAGTATGCCAGGAAAACATTCCCCAGATCATTATAGAGCCTCCACCAGCCTGAACAGTAAAAACCAGACAGGAGGGGTCCATCGCTTCGTGCTGTTTTTTTTTTCCAAATTATGCGTCGGCCATCTGCATGGTGCAATAGGAAACGAGATTCATCCGACCAGCAGACCTTTTTCCAGTCATCGACGGTCCAGTGTTAGTAATCACGGGGAAATTGGAGACGTTTTTTGCGGTTTTGGGTGGAGATCAAAGATACCCGGACTGATCGTCGGCTATTGTAGCCCATCCTTGACAATGTTATCCTAGTGTCCAGTGTTGCACTCCATGGTTAGTTGACGAGTCGTGACGTTTCTATTTGCGCGAATAGGCATTTTCATCCTACGCTTACCCCTTGGATCGACGAGTCGTTTGCGACCGCAGGCTTGTCTTTGGCTGGTTGTTTTCTGGTTGTTTAGCCAGTCTTGGTAAACTTTTGAAATGGTTGTTCGGGAAAAGCCTAGAAGACGTGCGGTTTCGGAAATACTTAGTCCCGCGCTCGAAATGGCTCAGATCCTTTGTTTTCCCCATGGTGGCGGTTAAACCATTTGCAGTTGACAGGTGTGTTCTCACTTATATTAGTACCGACTGTCACGTGACCAACTGAGACGTATAGTTCTCACCCGACAAGTTAAACCTCGACCTTGAAGGGCTAGGATTATTCTATTGCTAAAATGGGAGGCAAGAGGATGGAAAAAAATCTGATGTAGTGCAGGGAAGTACTAGTACTACATCAGATTTTTTTTCCATCCTCTTGCCTCCTTTTTTAGCAATAAAATAATCCTAGTCCTTCAAGGCCGAGGTTTAACTTATCGGATGAGGACTATAGTAATTGCTCTGTCAACGGGTTTGCATAGTCATGGGTGTTCCTAATAAACTGGCCATTCAGTCTAGGTCACATTAGATTTACTTTCAAGCGTCTACCCTGCATAGCACCGGCGTTAGCGAGGGTAGCCTCGAAGATTTCTTGTATTCCTATCATTTATTTATTTATTTATTTTTATTTATTTATTTAAGTATAATATACGAGGGTTGGGGCATAAGCCATGGCAACTATTTTTTTTCTTGTAGATATGTGAACGGATCACAAATGTATATGTGTCGTGTGGAAGTTCTGCAGGCATAGTGTGTATGCAGAACAACAGATGGCTCTGTGATAGCTGGTAGTAGCGCAGCGAGGGCTGTGAAATCATTCAGTTGGTGAGTGTCGTGCGAGATGGAAGTAACCCGTGTTGAGCAGCGCGCTTACATCAAAATAGCCGTTCTCCGAGGGAGAAATGCGATGGAATGTCACAGTGAATTAGTGGAAGCCCTTGGGAATAGTAGCACGGTGGGTAGGAAAGTTTCAGCAAGGACGTGTGTCAACCAGTGATGAGCAACCGTGAAGGCTATATTGCCCTGTATACTACCGTAATAAATTAGTGTGTTACGATATTTCAGTGCTATTCATTGTCCACACATGTAGTTAACACCTTATCCTTTCGTCTGTATATGTGACATTTTCCAACCGGACTGGTATCTTCAAGAAAAAAAATAGTTTCCATGACTTTTGCCCCAACCCTCGTACAATATACGACCAGGGCCGCATGGCTGAAGACCGACAAGTTAGGTCTCTGGCCGGAAGAACGTATAATGAAGTAAAAAAAAAACAAAAAAAAACAAAAAAAAAACGAAATGCTAGGGTTAGAGGGTTAGAGGGAAGAGTTAGAAAAATACTTCTTTAGTCTGCACTTAAAAATATCAAGGGAGGAAGCTGCGCGTATTGCAGGGGACAGGTTAAACCAGAGTCTGCTTCCAGCTGTAGCAACACTTTTTAGTTGATGTGAGTGTTTAATCAAAGGAGCTGAATTTGTGGCTTTACGTAGGTTATAAGGCCCAGCCGGTTTAGGCAAGAATAAGCTATTAGGGTGAGATGTTTAGGGCGTTATTTAAAGCTTCATAAATAGAAAGAGTATAGTTGAAAAACAGAAAAAATGCCTAAGGCCGGAAAAAGGTGGGAAAATGGTTCTGATCTTTTTAAATTAAAAAGAATTCTTTTTAAATTAAATGGTATAAACGCGTTAGGTTTGTTCAAGTGGTTGAACCCCAAAACTGAAGACCGTAAATCAGGGTGGATTGAATTAGAGCAAAGTAAAGTAGAAGAAGGATATTTTTGGGCAAAAAGTGAAATCATGAGAAAAGGCCTAGGCATTGATTTAATGTCGTAGAGAGAGCAATACCATGAGCGTCCCATGAAAGATTATGAGTAAGATGAATCCCTAAGAATCGGTAAGGGTTTATTTGTTTGTTTTTTTTTTTCATTTTTTTATTTAATTATTTTTTAACCATTAACCCAATGAATATTTAAGAGATATATCAGTGGTTTACGTTCAGTTTTATACTATACTGTTTCAATTGCCATACCTTCAATGAGTAAATACTTTGCGCATCCTGGATCTTTGCGCTCTTTTAATCCACAACAAAGGGACCTTCACTTTAACGAATGGAACAAGCGGCTCTTAATTCTTCGTATGTCATCTTATTTTAATCAGACAAAGATAAATCCGGCATCCTATTGCCCGATCTCTTAGAGAACAATATACGAGGGGAAATCAAAAAGTAGTTGAAGAAATTTTTTCCAGCAAAATCTTCATGTATTTGCAAAAATCATTATATACATTTTGAACGATGAATATTGATATACTTCTCAACATAACAACCATTCACATTTAAGCATTTGTCCCAACATGAGACCAACTTTTCGATGCCCATAGCGTGGAATTCGTTCGGCTGAGAGCGAAACCATGACCGCTCAGATGTTTCATCTCATTGTATTAAAGACTAGCTGAAGTACCCGGCGTCGCTCGGAGAAAAATATAGTTTTTCATATTTATGTATACAGGATAGTGTACAAATATGGGGGGTGATAGAGGTATCAAATCTAAGCAACATTTCCCTCTTTCATTTTTTTCTCTGTGTGTTATTTTTGAGATAAAAAATGTTGGACGTCGTGTAGACGTAATATGCCACTCGACCCGTACTTCTGTACCACGTCAAAATCATGGTTAATCATGTAATAAAAAGAATAAAAAACACATTGCGTATAGTACAATAAGATGACTTGTTTTTTATGAAACATGCAAATGTTTTACAATAAGCGTTCTAGATTAATAAATGAAAGGTCTTAAGAGGATTTTTTTCTTTTTTATTTTTTATTTTTTTTTCACGCCAAACCTCAGATGTTGAAATTATTGATGAAAATAGGAAAGAAAATTCCACAGCCTGGGTTCGAACTAGGAACGATTATACGCAGTAGGAAAGATAGTCCCAGCCTACGAACTGGGTACTGCTCCAACCAGCCCTAAGGACATATAGATAGCGTTAATGTTTCCATGTCCACAGTGGCGCAATTGGTTGGCGCATATTCACGGTGAGCAGAAGGTTCCTGGTTCGAACCCACAGATTCCAGACAACTATTTCCTGCAGGTAGGATATCAACATTTTTTTATTTCAAAATCAATGCCCCAGAGAGAAAAATGAAATAGGTAAATATTGCTTAGATTTTATTCCTCTATCACCCTCACCTAGAAGCCGAGAGAAATATACAGGTACTTGTAAAATTTCAAGTTTGTAAGCTTCATAGTTCTGGAGATTTCGTAATGAATGAATGAATGAGTGAGTGTATACATTTTTCGCTCTTTCTTTTATATAATAATATTTTCCCCCTGAAAAAATCCTCGTCATCCTCGGCCAGGATCGAAGCCACATCTACGGGCATCAGAGCAACACCACCTAGATAGAAGGCCTAATACCGGAAATGTCATACACTGTTATATTAGTCGACCATTGTTAATCCTATTTCTACCAATAATAAGCCCTAAATTTGGTCGACTAATGATGATGTAACAATGTATGACGTTTCCGTTATCAGGCCTTCTATCTAGGACGTGTTGATCAGAGGATATCATGCAACCACTGAGCCATCGAGGGCAATAAGGAAAAGTAAAGTTGTCTGCTAGACAGAGAGTAATGCCCACGCAAATGGCCAGAGAGCGCCAGTGAAAAAAAATCACGCTTTAAACAATGGAGTTTCCCATCCTGTATTTCTTCATCCATGACCATAGCCAAAGTAATTTTTTATAGCCTATTGTTGCAGAAACTTTACTCAGCATTGTAGGACATGACATATATTAAAGATTGCAAAACCGACTACCACGTAAAAGCCTTTTTATTTTTCGGTTTTTTATATATTGTATGACATTCAGCAATAATGTGGCTTTCTATTGGTGAAAGAATTTTTAAAATCGGTTCAGTAGATCCCGAGATTACCCCTTACAATTTAACAAATATACAAACACACAAACTTTACTTCTTTATAATATTAGTATAGATATTTATATTAAATATTATGGTGTGGAGTTGCATTCATCAATTTCCTTCCGAGATCTGTTAAGTTTCTGAGCTATCCATTACAGTGGGAATAAATATTGGTAGTGATTATAAAAAACTGGAATTTTAATAATAGCTAAATAAAAATTAAACTCAAAATAAGGTTCAAATTTGAACAAAATTTCAGGATTATATGAATTGACTAAAGGTAATAAGTTATTAGTGAAACGTCCATTTACAGTACATTATTTTTATTGTATACAGTTAACTTTTGTCTTTCGGACATCTTCAGTAGATTTTGTATTAACTGAAGTTAACTATAGACACTCTGTACTTATTATCATAGTGCAGTACAAAGTGTGCAAAACAATGAATTTATTGACTAACGGCAAACTGCAGAAAAATTTCTCTCGTATTATTATCCTGGATAACTCTGTAAAATACTCTTAATAATTCTGAAACTGCTGAAGTTTTTGATTGAAGCTGTGAGACAAGAATTCGGGCATGCTGGAGGTTTATGATTAAACCTGGATTCTCTGAATTTGCATATGATGCTTTAAAATATTTATTAGCCGCATAATCTTAGAAATAAATTTTCTGATATTAATCAAAAGGATCACACCGGGCGACCATGACAAGAAACGCTAAGGATTTATTACAATGAGTCGATACATGCCACTGGTATTAACCTTCTGCCTCAACGGAATATAGAAACCTTCGTCGTTCCCTGTCATTCTGTACAAAACGGTCATTAGTCATCGTTGGTTATATTTGGTCATATTGGTGATAGAGATAAAACTAGGAAAATGTGTGTTTTATTATGTAAGAAATTGAGTTTTATAAAAATTTTAAGTTTTAACACCAGGCTTAGCAGAATATTTTATACTGCTTCCGGTATTTATTCACCATTTAATGTACAGCATTTTTCCACTCAATAAATCTTAATAAAAAAGTTTCTTTATGTTTGTGTATTTTTTATATTTTAAAGAACAAATGTAATTTCTTAAGCGGGTAAATTTCAGTATCAACACCCTTGATTTTCTCTTCTTTTTAAAGTCTCAAAGCAATTTGCTGAGTAGATTACCATGAAAAATCACTGGAATAGAAAATGGTATCTCCTTTCAAGAAAATTTTTTTTTTTTGGAAATATACGCGTGCGATTTTATTGTGCACCTGTCATTTCAAAGGTATTTGCGTTTCAAATCTTCGACTTCAGTATAAAGAATATTTATTAATCAGATATATGGGTTTAATTTTATTAAATGACGTATACGTCAAAAGAAGCCTAAGGTACCTATCTTATAATGAGTATAAAATTTGAAGAATAATAGAAAGTTGCAATAAAGTATATAAGAAGTCATTATAACGTTATTAAATTCTAATATTGATTTAAATATTACAATTGTTCTTTCTTTAGAATTGATTTATTAATTTTATTAATTTTCAAATTGTACATTTTGTTTTTGCAAACTGGATATTTTAAGAGATGCTTTGGAAATGCGATAAAACTAATTTTTAATGTTATTTGCGATTATTTGTACAACGTAGAAAAGTCCGGAGCTCGACAATGAATCAACATGTTGCAGCTTGATTGAGTTAATATCTTATTCAAACAGATTTTGGTAAAAAATAATTATTTCTAATTTACTTAGAATTACTTCACTTTATGGAAACATAATAGTTTGTTTAACTCTGTTAACACCGTGACTCTGGAAATCAAATAGAGCCGTCCGGAAATGCACAAAGTTAGTTGTTTCATTAGGCGGATGTTGAATAAATGACAGTAGGCCGGTGGAAAGAGGCTGTGCTCAAAGGATAATGGGATTTAAACAGGTTTGTGCTCAAAATAGCTTCACTTGAATAGCATCCATGATTTACAAGGAATCACGACACGGCAAAAGAGTCACCGCCGCCGAGGAACTCACGAATAAATCATAAGGCGCTGGGAACCAAAGCAGATGTAAACACGAATATCAGATGGACTTTTTTCTTTTGTTTGTACTGGAAGTTATATTTTAAGCTTTTTAAAATACACCCAAATGAAATTTGGTTTATTCTTTTTGAAATAGAATAGAATTAATTTTTTAAGCTATCAAAGGATTGCAGTTTCTAAGTAGTTTGAATAGTCAATGAGAATTTAATACGATGATGTTTGATTTACGTTTGGAATTATGTCATTTTGAATCTCATTTCAAATTTTGTAATTCCATTTAAAATTCAACTTCATGGCCTTATGTTAAGAAAATTAATCTAACAAAATGACTTTTGAAAATGCTCTTTGTTTACTTAATTCTATATCAGCAATCCTTTCTCATGTTATTAAGCTTCTTCATTTTTTATAAAAAATTAAGGATAATAAATTTTGGGACTTGTTGAATGTGAAGCACTATCTTTATCATTATTCCTTTCCTACTAGTGTAAGGGTTAAGACAACATTCGTTCGCAGTGTCATAAATCTCTCGGTCCCTCGAGTGTCGTTATAACCAGGTTCTGATGCACTTCCACGATAATGAAACGAAATTTATATATAGACAGAGAATGTATTGATATTTGTTTATAAATTCCTTCTCGAAAAATTTAATGTATTTTTAAAAACTCTACGAAGAGAAAAAAGGGAATTATTCACGAGTTCTTTGTTCTCTAAGAAGCCAGGATGCTGAAAATGGAATAAAACCAGAATAGATTTTTTATTGTCTTCTTAGCGATCGATTTTTAGAAGGCAGCGCCAGTTTAAACGCCATAAAAAAGGAGGAAGAAGGCCAAGAGTGCTAAAGGTGTTCGAGAGAGAGAGAGAGAGAGAGAGCGAGAGAGAGAGAGAGTTTCCGTAGCCAATGACATTAGATAAACAATGACAAACGACCCGAAGCTTATCGCACTTCACCTGTGAAATGTATGATGTAAGTGAAACGTCAGCAATGTCCCCCTGGTAATGCAGGCGACACGACGCGGAAATTTAGTATTCAACGTCAAGGAAGAGCAGATGACCCTTCTTCACATTTCGGGAACATGAAAGATTGCATGGTGATGGGTGTGTGCGTGTGTGTGTGTGTGTGTGTGTGTGTGTGTGTGTTATGTTTGAACAATGTCACGTGGTCATCGCCATTGAAAGAAATTAATTAAACAAAAATCCCTTGCCCCTTCATTTCGCCATCCTTGTTTTCGTTCTTCGTCGTGTTTTGCACTTTTCCCCCCCCATCTATAAAATTCCCGTTGCAATTGCCATCAACAAACATTCGCTTTTCTGGCGGGACATAAATTACGCTCCTTAAAAACACATTTCTTGCGCAAAATTCTGAGCGCAATTTTTTTTCTTATTCCTTTCTAAGAAAAAATTGCAATAGCCAACCCAACCACATAGGAACCAGAAACTCCCAAAAGTATTTTTAAATTTGTAGCTAAATTTCACGCTTAAATCTAGTTAAATGTCTTTTAAATTCTTAAAACAAATTTGTATTAAAATTTGACCGGATTAGACGCACCAATAATATGTTTATAAATATTTAAAGTCTTTGCTTCAGTCTTCGTATCTCCAATTTTTCTTGTTGCGTAAATTCCATTAATTTAATATAAGAACGACGATGTTTTTTTTTATTTTAGCGTATGTCAACTTATTTGCTCTCGTGGAGGGAGAGGGAGAGAGAGAAAGAGAGAGAGAGAGAGAGAGAGAGAGAGAGAGAGAGAGAGAGAGAGAG
>JAHWFO010027233.1:4932499-4960156 GCA_023313115.1 Rhysida immarginata
GAGAGAGAGAGAGAGAGAGAGAGAGAGAGAGAGAGAGAGAGAGAGAGGGGGGGCAATGGTGCAGGGCGCGCACGGCTACACCATGAAAAGTAGTGCGTGCGTCATTTTTGGAGCCACGTGACAGTGTCCCTCCTGTTTTCCCCGAGGGTGCTTCAAGTAAGTAATTAATTTTCACGTGCTAATTATTTGCCCTTCTCTCGCTCTCTTTCTAGCCTCGAAAAATTGACACGAAAAAGATATCCTGATGGGCGCGAGGGAGGTGGAGGCGAAACGCGTTGTTTATTGGATTCTATTTTTGGACCTGGAAGGTCTCCGGGTTGTAAAAATTAATTTCGATAAAGAGGAATTGAACATATTTATTAAATAAAGTTCATTGGTCCAAGGGTTTAAAACGTTTTAACAGTAATTAAAACTTTTTTTTTACTTTTCTGCGAGGCTTAGCTATGTGAACGAGAGATGCTCTTATGGAAATGCAGGAAAATAAAAAAATCTCAGGAAGTAAAATTCTAAATATTCAGGTTAGAGAAGATTGTTATTTCTACATCTTTAATCTTCTATTTAAATTAAAATTTCAAGAAACTTTCAAGAAATCAGAAAAAAAAATTGTCAATTTGACTATGTTTTTCGTTTTTCTAATTCTATAATATACTACATCATTTGACTTCATAGATATCTGTCTAAAATCTTGATTTGAGATAAACATTGAAGATTTTCCACTAAAAGAGTTTAGAATTAGCGAGACAATGCTAAATTTAGCTTCTGGGAAAGCTTAGCGTTGAGAAAGAACGACAACGCAAAATGTCGATCGTTGTTTAGGAAAACCAACCGCAACTTGAACCAGAGGAGTGGGGAGACATGCACGAAAAAAATTCCATAAGACGAGAGAAGATGATTATGGTTCTCGTTCTTTCTACTTGGAAAACACTGACATGTATAAGTTTTTCAGTGATGGGCTACTAGCTGATCGGTTAAAGAGAGAGCGAGAGAGAGAGAGATTTTCGTGTTCTTCCTCCCCCCGTCGGTCGGAGAGAATGCATGAACCGAAGTGGGGGGGAATCAATAATTCACAAGGTTCCCTCGCAGCTGTCACTCAATCCAACTGGCAATCCGGTCGGGGCCAGTAATGGTGGCTTCCATTTCAGGGAGAAGTTTTTGGAAAGAATCAAAGATCATTCGAAAGCTGTTGGTTGACGGGAGGGAGTGGGGTACACGAACACACGCACACAAGTACACTCACAGACATACACGGTAGCAGACATGCGCACGCCCAGACCTTACACGAAACAGTTCACGATTACCGAAAATAGATACTGGCACGGCGAGCTGCGTTTTATCCAGAATCTTCATGTCTTATGTTGACCTCTCGTTTAATCATCAGTGAAGAGGTTAACTCTTCAGATCAAGAACAGAGTTTCCAGTTAGCGCATTATATCATTCCACGATATATAATTTGGTTATTTGCTAGGAATGGAAAATTGATGTATAGCAGAGACATGTAAATAATATTAAAATTTCATGTGTTTACATGATTCTTGTTTATCACGTGACATAGAATGAACGAATGCGTTTTTTGTTATAATTAAGTCTAGAAATCCATGCGATTGGATAAAACAGAGAATGAAAAAGTTTTAAATTTAAAAGGATTTATTTTAAATTCAAATTGACATTTTCGTCAGTCTATCTGGAAATCTTGTTTTTAAATGATTTTTTCAAACCGAATTTTTAAAAAAGAACTTGCCTTTAATATATTTTCTTGAAACTAACAACAAATCTGTTCATGCTATTTCTTTGTCCACATGTCGGCTTTATCTGTTCCGTCTTTAAAACTACCACCATTATACCAACGATTATGAATAAAAAAATTTGTGAAGTTAGATAAAGTAATCCCTCGCTAACCGCGGTCTCCTCATCCGCGGTTTCGCGTATCCGCCTCAAATTTTTTGCATACCTTTCCCTTCATACGCGATGGGAAATTAGCCTATCCACGGTCTGTCCTGATCTATTTTTATCATGTTTTCTCGATTAGAAATAAAAGTAGGGTCTGGTAATAGCAATACGGTAGCGTTTTATATTCGTTCGACGCGTTTCAAGAATAACCTTATCATCAGGAACATGTACAGATAGTAAACATAATTCCTGATGATGAAGTTATTCTTGTAAAGCGTCGAACGAAAACAAAACGCTACCGTATTGCTATTACCAGACCCTACTTTATTTCATTTACCAGCAATACTGAACAAACATGCAATTTCTCGATTTGTCCGGGGTTCCCCTCTATTCACATCTGAAAATGTATTCAGTGCAAGTAGGCAGTTTCAGTGACATTTTACAAACACGCATTATCGGCACAGCTTATCATGGCTTCGAAAAAAGAAAGACTGTGATAATCCACTTCGTGCTAAACGAACAAAAAAGCTTTTGTTGCTTAAAAATACGTTTCGCTGGATAGCGAGCAAGAGGGTTATCCAGTCTCATTTGGCTTCAGCACTCAGCGGACCTTATAGGCTGGTTATTTTAGACTAGAGAAAAATTGAATAAGTTAAAAAATCGATGAGTTTTATGTACATGTTGTTTGTTGTCATCTGCTCTTACGTTCTTTTGTAAAGTTCTAGTAGGAATGGATGAAGGAGGGAAAGACAGGTTGACTGAGGGAAAGAGAATACTGATGCCGGCCAATATTTGGAGTAAGCGAATCCACTGTTCGCATGATAAAAATAAATAACAATCACATACAAGCAGGCGCCGATTGTTGGAAAGAAAGAGGAGTCGCGTTTGTAATGAGAATAATTGAAAGTGAAGAACCTGCACGCTTCTACTTTTCTTAAGAAAGATGCTGCACTTAATAGCCGTTGTTAGAAGAGAACCAAGCTTGTTAGTAAAGGGGCAAACTCAAACTTGCATGCCCTTAGCAGAATTCGAATCAACAGAGATCTCCAATTAAACATTGATTAATGAGTTAATAAGCTAATGATTGTAGGCCTAAGATTTCGATACAGCTAGAAAGCTGAAATTTGGGAAATAATAGGGTACATATATCTGAGTATATCATTAAAAGTTGATTTAATTCCAGCGAGTACTTCCCGAATTACTCGTTGTTGCTTGCGAGCAAATATTAGAAAGGACGTAGTTGTCAGTTTACATAACTAAATTCGTTTCACTATTAAATACTTATCCGTCAGAGAGGATGGGAAGAGATGAAAAAAAAATAATTTAAGATAAAACTGTTCTGTTGTTGCGACTCGCAACATCAATCAACTTTTTTCCTTAGTCAAAAAACGTAGCCTATTGCAGGAGCCTGAAAAATCGGTCCTTTCATGCCTGCTAACATCTGACATTATTAACTATCAAAATTTGGGTATAATATAAATTATCAAACTGTTATTCGAGAAGAAATATTCATAAATATACAAGCTTCAACTACAAAAGAAGAAATTAAAAATTGTAGATGAGGCTTGTATATTTATTAATATTTTTTAGTAATTTTTCTTCAACATTATTACTATACTCTGTTAACGAAAGTTTGAATTGGCGTGTCCAGTTGAAATTAGAAACTATACTGGTTGAACAGAGTATAGTTTATTGTAATTCAACGATTCTATTTCTAGCGAAGCTCCATGTTATTAGAAGTTTTTCGAAAGCTCCGCCTGAAAAGACGGAAAGTAGCTTCACTGCATAGCATTAAGGTATTTACAGACGCTGGTTTAAAAATACCATATACATTTTTCAGCTGACTGTTTCTTATTGATATAATTAAGAAAAGCTTCTTAAATACTGCAGTAATTAGATGAACGAATAATTTAGCTTTCTAAATATTTAAACAGAAAAAGTCGACATCTAATATAATGACACTATACTTTATAATTATCCTAATTAACAAAGTTCTCCATAATAGCTGGTAATTGCCTGTCACTAAGGCTACAGTTTTCCTTCATGGGCTAATGGGTACTTTATGTTGTTTGTTAGTTGAGTTAATAAGAACCAACTGCTCATTTATATGCTATTCTGGTAAATATTATCTGGTGGTTTAATAATAACAGTTTTCCTGCATGCATTCGCTGGTCAGCTTCTAATCCATACTATCCGCTGTTACTCAATAAATGGTCGCCAATTGTTATTTCCTTACACTTGTTACGTAAAGAATTGTTACTCAGCTGGTAGAACAGAAAAAGTCATCTGGGTTTTTATGTTGTTAATTTTGTCTTTCAATACAAATCAAAATCCTATATAAATCATTTACAAAACCCTGGATTACAGAAACCTGCCTAGTGAAATTTTTATGTACCTGTAGACTTACAAGGACTCAAGGAAACTACTAATCCACAACAAAAGTTTATTCATACGAATGCGCATTTCGGCAGCCAAGCTGCCTTCGTCAGCGTATCTAAGACTTGATCAGGACAGAGAGTTCTGTTCAGATGAAGTAAGAGAATTACATAGATGTATATATAGTAAAAAATGAACTAGTTACAATCCAATCAAAAGGCAAATAAATAGATACAAAGAAAAATAAAATATCTAGATTTAACTAGATACAAATAAATTATTTTTTTTCTTTCTATCTATTTATTTGCCTTTTGATTGGATTGTAACTAGTTCATTTTTTACTATATATACGTCTATGTAATTCTCTTACTTCATCTGAGCAGAACTCTCTGTCCTGATCAAGTCTTGGATACGCTGACGCAGGCAGCTTGGCTGCCGAAATGCGCATTCGTATGAATAAACTTTTGTTGTGGATTAGTAGTTTCCTTGAGTCCTTGTTGCTCTCCGTTTATCCAATTTTTGGAAACTTTTTATAGATAAAGTTATTGGGAAAAATAATTTTTTCAATAATTAAATTTATTGAAAAATTATTTTTTTTTGTATGAATCACTTGTTCATGAATTAACTTTCTTCGACTTATTTTTGAACATTTATCACTACAAACGGTATATTAAACAAAAATAAGTCAACAGTGAATCAAGAATAAAAAAAATAGATGAAGTCTAATACTGTACTACGATATATCTATATACATGTATACAGGGTTACAGGGAAATCGACCTAGATATTTAAGGGCGTTATTATTTAGGTCGTTGTCGATAGATGTGACCCTATAACCTACTATCCAAAAGTTAACCGTTTTCTAGATATGTGACTTTTAAATTAAAAGAAAAACATATCATTTTTTGCTCTAATTTCAACTTTTTTTTAATATCCAAACTCTAGGATCCAATTTTTTGCTGTTTTTACGTAGGGGGTATAAAAATAAATAATAAAACTTGAAACAACTTGTTATCAGTTTAAAGTAGCTTCTCGATAACTATTTGAATGTAGATGTTTTCACTAAGTGTTCCCAACTTTGAAGCACCTTAATTAAAAAAAAAAGTTCTATGGAAGCTAATTTGCAAATTATTTTAATAACTTCTACGTCTTTTTAACTATCCAAAAAGGTATAATACTCTCAGTTAAGTAGGCTAATCAAACACAAAATGACGGAGAAAGCGGTCCCAATACCGCAATGAGTTAATGTTTATTTATAAGTAAAGAAAAAAGTAGTTTATTATATTTTTCAGGTATCATGTCTTTAAATTGTAGAGGAAATTAAATAAATATACATCAATTTAGTTACCCCCCTCCCCAACGACTATCAAATTGATTTAGTCAAATTAACAAGGTGGAATTTTTCTTTCATTTTAATATTAAACGAATATCAAAATGGGCAATTTCTTGACTCTATATACACCAAAGAAATCTACTTTTAATACAACCATGAAATCTAACAAAGAACATGTGTCATTGGTTGTTTTTGATCTAAGAGAAGAGTTGCTTATTCACTTAGATTTAGCATTGACATCTGCACATATTAAAATTTCCACTCATGTAAAGTGTGCGCTACTAGCATAAGAAGTTTCCATGTTTGTGAGTCACGAGGGCCATTGCGTACTTCTCTGTTGAGGTATGAATCGTCTCGTGTGAATGACGGGGCTTCTTTGCATCGGAACAAAAGATCAAATTAAAAGAGGGGAGGAAAGTGAATAGAAAACGGTAGGATCCGATTGGCTAATTAGTTTTGATGCTAAACACCACTTAGTGCCGCCACTATGATGGGGGCGATCACGTCAAATTAAGAATGATAGCTGTTTCCTGCCCGCGCACTGTCACGGGGATTTTCATCGGTGGTTAATTAGGCTAATGAAGAAATAATTCTCTAAGCTGAACTCTCGATTCAATCGACGATCAGTTAGTAGAAAACGTAAACAAAATTCCCAATCATTATGCGTCGTCTTCATCATCAGACTGGATTTTGCGTAATTCACGCTGAGCTTTCATAGATACGAGAGGGGAAGAGAGACCTGAGAGAAAAGAGAAATCCAAAACTTTTTTTTGGCACGTTAACTCAAACGAAGGAGAAATTTTTAGAAACATAAAACAAATGACATACGGAAAAAAGATGGGAAATCATTTATATTAATCCTTCAGAATAAAAATAATCAACTTCAATTTCTCAAACAATAAAAAAAACGTAATCGAAAATTTTCTTTATCCTAATGATATGTAAGTATTCTGCTTGTATTCATCCTTATTCTTTGACCAAACTTATGAATTTTTGAAGAATTTTTAGAATAAAATAATTTTCGTGGGATTCAGATGGGACAAAAGATTTATGTGGTATTTAGGTACGTAAAGAGTGAAATTCAGTATGCAAATTCCTCTAGGGAAGATCTACATTACTATGAAGTTTAGGCCATTGGGGTCGGAATTGTGGGTGTGGCAGTCACTTGGTCTTTAGAACTATGGCAACACATGGCATGTAATATGTACTTCGATCTAAATTGATGAGAAAGGAAAGAAAATAGAGCTATTTTACATTTTCTAAATTTTACGTTCGAGAAAATCAATTTTTTGATTTAAAAACTTGGGGTGGGGGAGGGGTACAGATAAAGGGGTAAAAATAGATGACCGTAGAGCATTAATACCCCTCCTAGGAGGGATTAATTTCTTGTTTCTAATGCATTTTGCCGCACGTCGTGGCATTAAGTCGTACAAGTTCTTAACGATGTCTTGACTCACCTCATCTCATGCAGACTGAAATTTAGCTTGTAGCTTTTGCAGATCTTATGCGAGCGGCAGAGACTTAACATAGCTTTCCATCCGTTTCTATGGGTGGAACATTTTTTTTGACTATGTAAAACTGACCCTTTTACCTTCATTATTGCGTACAATAAATGACACGCGACGAAGTTTTATAAGAAAATTATATCTAATGGGACTGGGAAGCATTTGTAAAGCAATTTTTGAATATATGTGTTTTTTGGTAATCAGCGCGTATTAATTTTTATGCAAACATATTTCGTCTTTCTATAAAGTTGGCAATAACTCTTTGTATAAAGCTCCGAGAACGGTGAGTAGGGAAATATTACTTCTGGCGCATTTCTTGTGAAAATGCTTGCTCCTAGAAATTTTGGGAGATTTTAGAACTTGTTCTAGTTTTTAAGATGTTTTCGTGTGATTTTAGTGTGTTAATGTGATATTTACGTGTTTTTTTTCTGAAAATCTACTTTCCAAGCTGAGGTGTGCCAGGAATTTTGGCTGCTTTTTGGGAGATTTAAAATTTTTCAACTTATTTGCTGTTTTTGAACGTTTTAGTGTGATTTTGGGTGTTTTTTTTGTCTGAAAATGGATCTCCCAAACTGAGGTAGGCCAGTAATTTTGGATTCTTTTTGGGAGATTTAAAAAAGTTGCGATATTTACTATATTGTTGAAGATTTTGATGTTTTTTTAATACAAAACTTGTCCCACGAAAAGTGCACGGTATATTATTTTTTCACCATAAAGTTATTTCTGCAGAGAAGAAAACATGTTGAAATGAATGATTGGTATTAACGTCCTTTTCAACTGCCTTGGTCATTTCAAGACGGCGTTATAGGGGCTCGCAAGGGTTCTTTAACGTTCAGCCGGCAAACGACTACACGGGGCTAACGGCTTTACTTCCCTTCCGAAGGAAGTGCGTGATCTCAGGATTTTCCCCCTGAAAAATTCTTCGTCGTCCTCGGCCGGGGTCAAATCCGCGTCCTCGGGCATCAGAGGCGATCATGCAACCACTGAGCTACCGAGGCCGATTGAAATGAATGATATTATATCTGAAATCTTTTCAGTCAATTTACTATCTAGTTTATTGACGTGAGATGCCTTTGTCATCCTGAAAAATTCCATCTGTATCCTTCATCTATTCTTCTACTTAATAATATTTAATTTATAATTAATTGTTTTACTTATTTTACTAGCTAGTAATCAATATTACATCGGCAATTTGTCGAGAACAGAGGTTAATATCTTGTTGCAGCTAATGATTTATTTTATTTTGTACATGTGTGTTTACCTGTAATCCATTGTCTATAGTGGAGTTACTTGTTGGACAGAGATCATCAAAACTATGTTCCGTGAGTGATTCGAGCCCATAGGAAGACTGTATATGGCCCGCGGGATTCCCATATTTTGACGTTTTTTGCTCTTGAAGATGGGGAATTTTTAGAAAATTTCTCTTCACCAGCGCGCCTTTTATTAGGAGCTTTAGCAAAAAGCTGCTTATATGAATGCACGCTTGACCTGTACGTTTATCCGACCGCCCCTGTATCAACTTTTCAGGAATTTTCGTGGACCCCTTCAAGTCGAATAAACGTGCTAAAACAGTGACCGTAATGAATACCAAAATAATGGCATGTCATATAACAATCGATTCGTCAAGAATGAATAAACTGTTACTTTATGTTTATCTTTTAAGTTTTGTTGACGTGAGCATGAGCATGCTTACTTAAAACTATGACATACGCTTTTTGTTAATAAAGCTTTTCACAGGCCGGCTCCACAATATTTTGTAGTGCATCAATGTGAAATACCTATCATAAATATTGTTGTTTTCTGTTTTGATATTTCTTAAAATTCTTATGAATAATCGACCGAAACAAATTATCCAGAGTCCTTGCTTCTTTAATAAGACTAATTTGACAATATTCTCTGATCTGGGTATCGTTCAAAAAAGGAACAAATATTGTAAAGTAAATAGCATTTACTGGACGATCCATTGCAAATGTCAAAAATTGATGGTAGAGCGGCCGAAATTATTTTGAACAGTATTGATTTTCGATTTTAGAAACAAAACTAAAAATTTCAAAAATATGTGATTATTCCAAATTAAGGAAAATCAAAAATATTCTGCTTATGATATCTTGCTTCTCTCATGTTACAGCTGAAACATGCTTCCTCCTTTGCGCTCGTTCAAATTCCTCGCTAAGAATAAAGATAAGAAACCTTACTCAATGATAAGAGAGGCTTTTTTTAAATATTTATTTCGTACTTTTAATTGCAGCATATTCCTTGTGACAATTAGAATGTGGCGATCGATGAGTTTGAACAGTCATTGTTTGAGTTCTCCAGACAAATGTAAAATGTTTCCGGCCGAAACTGGTGAAAAGGAAAGGGAATATTAAGGACAAAAAATTCTCTCAGCGCAGCACACAAAAAGCTGCTAGGATGGAAGCTTTATGTTTCACGACAGCATTCGAATAAGAAAAATGATCTTCTCTCAGGAAAACAGCAGAACCCATCACCTCGGACGCCGAAGGAATATTATCATTTCCCTTATTCTGAGACGGCAACGGTTTCTGTCGCCGCCGATCGATTGCATTTCGCTCCTTATTAATTTTGCATCTCACTTTGTAAATCTGAACTGGAATTTCTCGGCTCCTTCTAAAGTGTGCAAACCTTAAAATGTTTACGTTCAAGAACTAAAGATTCTCATCTATAATAGAAGAACGATGAACGCATCCAACGTGAAATTCAAAGTTACATCTGGTTCGATGGCCACCAAAAGGTAAATTTATTATGATTGATTGATTACCTTAGTGAAAGAATGATTATCAATGTCAGAGGTTTAATATCATCATTAGCATAATTGAATTTAACATGTTCCATAATTAAGTGGCGCACTTTGTTTTGTCGAAACACATCAGTTAAAAATCTCATTGAGTGATTTAATTTTGAGGGGTTTATATTCTAGAAAATAATCCAGGGTATTGTTTTTATGGAAGATTTAAGTAATTTAAAAAGTTTATCATCACTTGCTATTTTACCTGACATTGGCATCACAGTGTTTGCTGAAAATGGTCACCCATTCTCTTATAAAATGCCTGAACATTATCCCGCATTTCGGAAGATCCGCGCAAGCATATCCTGCGGTATGGCTTGAATTTCTTGGAAGATATTTACTTTCGGTGAACTAAAATGCGGGTAGGTAGCGTGTGGGATATGCTGTATATTTTGCAAGCTCAAATTAAAAGACATGAAATTTACAGTATTTCACGCCTAAACACATTTCTTCTTATTAGGAGCATTTCTCTATGTCTTTAGTAGAAGATTCATAAAAATGTCATAAAAGTTCCATTCTCGCATATTTTTTAATCTGTAGCAAAAATAAACTGCTTAGAATAACTAGAGTATCAAGAAATGTTGTAAGGAAAGCGATGTTCAACTGCCATAGAACGTTATTTTTAAGTAAGATGCAGTAAAATATTCACTAATATAAGTAGGGATAAAAATATACTTTTGCAAATTTATTTGCCATATAAATACAACTTATGTGTTTGCATAACAAGAAGAAAATGGTTTTCTGAGTATGATAATTGACCTGTAATATGGTGCGTGATCCCCGCGACTAACTCCGATGCACACAATATGGCTTGGAATTGTGAAGGTTATCGAGGAGGTCTTGGGGATAATTCTGCACTCCTTAATGAGGGCAGTCTCCAATCTACGAAGAGTCAGCGGAGAGGCTGGCCAAGTGCGCCTTAGGGCATGCTCAATTAGATTTAAGTCAGGCGAGCTTGCTGGCCACTCCATAACATTGTCTCTCTTCTCTTGTCCATCAGCTGCACTCTTGAAGTCGAGCGTTATCGTCCACGAAAAGGAAAGAAATCGCCAACTGTTGCAGTAGACGGCGGAACAGTAGCTCTCAGAAATCCATATCTATATCTCTACGCCGTCAAATTGTCGTATCAATATCCATCTGGATTTTGGCTTGCCCGAGAGTATTAATCTACCTCCGCTACAGTGATGTTTGCCGCACAAAATGCTTCTTCGATTCGTCAGAGAAGACAACTGGATTCCATTGGTCGCGTCTACAATCACAATATTTCTTAGCCCAATTTCAACAGGCCATACGGCGTCGTGCAGTTCTTATTAAAAACGAACACATGCAACAAGAAACATGCAACGGACCCACAACTGTAGTCTACGTGCAAAAAGGCCATCTTGATGAATGCGATTGTAGATAATATAATTTGACAACTAGTGTCCTCTTGTCACAAGAAACTTTCGTTGCACCTGCGCAACATTTTTCCGCCTATTTCGACGGGCTGTTAGTCATAGATGACGGACGTTCCTTGATGTAATTGGATGGCTTTGACTTAACCGTCTTCGGCAACATTTATCCTGTCTAGGAATCGAGTCCATAGTCGGGAAATGACACTTCATGGTATTCTAATAGTTTATTTCTATCAGTCTGTATGTGTACTTCTTCTAAACTGCCGACAGCTACTTAAGGCCTGTAAATTATGCTTTTGCGACATCATTTGATCCGAAAATTTCTGGAACTTATGTCTGACAATGAAAGCAGCGGAATAAGGGAGCTCTTGGATGACCTTGTTTGCACAATTTGTTTGCATAATACTGCCATGAATCAATGGACTCAGCTTTCCTGGTGGATACAATCCAAGCATTTGGAGATGTGATCTGGAGTATATTATTGATCGTGTTGCTAAAAGCTCGTGTGAACTTAACAGTTAACAAGAAATTAATCTCCCCAAGGAGGATATAGGGATATATTTTTTTACCCCTTTTATCCCACTTTTAACCCCAATATATTTTATTTATCAAAAACTTTTTCTCGAATCTAGTATAGTTTTAAAGGCCGCATGACTGCTATCCCCACAACTCCGACCCCAATGGGACAATTTGTTCCAAATTTCATAGTAATATAGATCTTGCTTAGAGGAATCTGAAGATTAAAGTTCACTCTTTTATATGCTTATATACTATATAGATTAGATGGTCCTCTCTAACTCCCACCCCCGTAACTCCGACCTCAGTGGGCCAAAATCGAGCTAAATTGTGCAGGAGTATATGGCCATGGTAAGCTACATTCCGAATTTCAATCTTCTACGTCAAAAAATTTAGAAAATATGAAGGGACACAGACGGACATTATAAAAAAATAAGTAACTTGGTAGAAATCATATCCCTGCCCATTGAGCCAGTTCTCGGCAGCTGTTTTCACATAACTGTCTGAAGAACATTGTTCTAGATAAGTGTCCCGTCAGTTACCCGTCGATCATTTTCAATTATTTCTTCAACGCGTATCGTGTTGATTTCTGTCGTTGAAGAACTTGGACGGCCTCTCGCTGCCCTAATGCGGTTTTCCACTTCCTCTCAGCCCGATTGAAAAGAGCGACACCATTTCGCTGCATGTCTGCTCATTGCTTCTTCGCTATAAACTTCCACTATTTGACTATAAATTTTAGACGCGGAAACATTTTTTGCCCATAAGAAACGAATCACGGCTCGCACCTCCAAGCGAGACCATTTTTCGAAGCATCATGCAATTTCAATCGCTCTGAGGCGTCTGCGAAGTGATATTACCTACCTGCACAATTCCTGTAAGGTTGTTAGGAAGTTGCCTTGCACCATTTGGTGGTTAAAATCGAGAGAATCCTTGAGTATAGGGAATTTGCTCTTGCAGCATTTCTCGATATTGAGGGAGCTTTCGACAATACCTCTTATGCTTCGATTGCCAATGCTTTAAGTTCTAAAGCAATTGCTCCACTGTTTCGTAAATGGATTCAAACCCTTTTGGCGGACAGAATTATTGTCTCCCATTTTTCTGGAGAGGAAATTGAGGTTCGACCCTCCAGGGGCTGTCCACAGGGTGGTATTCTTCCCCCCCCCCCCTGCTTTGGAACCTGGTGGTGGACGACCTTATTTCTAAGTTAAAAAACCGTGGAATATATGCTCAAGGATATGTGGATGACATTGTTATCTACGTATCTGGGATTGATAAACTTACCTTATTGGCCCTAATGCAATCTGCTTTGTATGAAGTTCAAACATGGTGCATCCTTTGAAGACCACTCTCGTACCTTTTACTTGCCGGAAAGAAATTATTCCTTTTAATCGAACACCAATCTTATTTAGTGAGAAGATTATGGTAAAGAAAGAGGTCAAATGCTTAGGGATTACCCTTGATAGTAAATTGACCTGGAACCAACATCTTGACCAAAGAATAAATCTGGTTAAAATGGCACTCTATCGATGTCGCCGTGTTCTAGGTAAATGTTGGGGTCTTACCCCAAAATGACATACAGGCTGTATGATACAGCCATTAGACATATTCTTACGTATTGTGCACTGTTTGGTGGCGTAAGATTGGCAGCCCACTGTTAAGGCCAGGCTAGCCTCCCTTCAAAGGTAGGCTTGCCTGGGTATCACGGATGCTGTTTCAACCATACCAACCAGGGCCATGGAAGTTATTCTTTCTGACTCCTTTGGATATTTATATCCAGGGAATCGCTAGAAAAAGTTCTTATCGTCTGGGTAATCAAGGGCTATGGGTGGATTTCTCTGGGCCGAAATCTCATACCATCATTAGTCGGATTATGACCAGTAAAATTTTGCAAATGCCTTCCGACGTTGCGGAAATTCGTACTCTCCCTGAGCTCTCGAGCGAGGTCATCATAGACCCCGTGGTAGAGCAGAGAGGGGGGAGTCGGCATTTTCCTAAAGACGCCATTATTTGGTATATGGATGGCTCCCGACATCATGGATACTCTGGCCTGCCTGTTTACTGTGGTGAACCTAAAACCCTTCGCTTTCGTCGATTCGGTCGTTGGGTCACGGTTTTCCAGGCAGAGATGTTAGCTATTATTTACTGTCTACAGATATGTTTAGATAAACTCTACGTTCGTAAAAAATCTTCATACTCAGTGACAGTCAGGCGGCCCTTAAGGCCATTAAATCTTCCAAGATAACTTCTAAAATTACCTTGGAGTGTATTCAACTCCTGCAGATCTTGGCTCTCCAAAATAGCGTTACGTTACTATGGGTGCGTAGACATAAAGGTATAGTTGGAAATGAGGTCGCAAAACAAGGTGCCAAGTCGGCATCCTGTGGTCCTGAACTTTTTTTTGCGGTATTTCCAAACAAACAGCAAATCTGTGAGATTAACAACATTTCTTATCAAGCAATGACGATAAGTTGGGAACAGACCACCGATCAAAGAGACATGCTAGACTCATGATTAAGAAACCTACTCAGAGTCTAACAATAGTATTCTGCGGCTTAGTAGGAATAAACTACGGATTATCATGGGCTTTCTTACAGGTCATGATTTATTACGAAAACATTTATATAGAATGGGGATCCTTCGGGAGAAACCACTATGTTCAAAGTGTAATTTGGTGGACGAAACAGCTTATCATATTCTTTTTGAACGTGTCGCCCTGGCATATATTCGTCGCCTCATGTTAAATTCTACATTCACCAAGATCCAGTGAGTAGTCGTTTTGTTGGCGAGTCTGGCTTCATATAGGTTCTTTTGGTTTTTGGGTCTTTGGCGCAAAATTCCTTCGTTGGAATAAGTGCCTAGGTAATCTCTGGTTTCTCACCATTGATTAACCTACCCGTTCTTATAAGATAGGATAAGATAAAATAAGCACCATCTGTTTCCATTCTGGGGAAAAATATTCTTTCCACAATAATAACTTTTCAAATGCTGCTACTTGTAACCGTTTTTTTTTTGGATCCATCCTCGTACGATTAGTTGACAGCGATGTGAAAGCCGTAGGATCCCATTGGCAGATCGTTTTCAGTGTATTTCGAATCTGGCTCTTCTTAAATCTGTGCTATTACCTGAAGAATCTCCGAAACAGTTCTGTAATGAATCCAAATCGAAGTCACAGGGGATTTAAATATGGGGCATACAGGTATATTGTATGAGACTTCTCAGCCTCATCGATCGAGAAAATTATCGCTTGCTCTGCATGTGCCTGATCGTGTAAGACGATGGGTGGGTTATGCAGGAAGTGTCGCCGCTTTTTTCTCAGAGTTGGTTCGCAGATTGTGTTGCAAAACCGAACAGTAATACTTACACAATTGCAGTCGTACACGAGAATCACTGTAACTTCACTTTACTGGGTTTTGAGGAATTTGATGGCCTGCACCATTTATTCGATTGGCGTTTCGTTTTTGACTCTGAGGTAAAGGGCTTTTTATTGTTCTTATTCTAAACCAATAGTTTCATTATCCTCAGCTAATAAGGGTTACAAGCTTTTATATATTCATGTTTTTGTAAACTTCAGTTTTTTTTAACATCTCTAAAGATACAGTATTATGAAAAAAACCTGACTGCAACGGCTTATTGAATATCTAAATATTTAAATATTTTATGAAGTTTTTTAAACGCGACTGCATTATTTACTTCCGTTGGTGATATTCTAAGAGGGTTTTAATAATTTTTCTTGTTAATAATGCATTAGATTTTCTTTAAAATAATCTGTTAAAAGCTCTTTACGTATAAAAGGACTGGCACGTCAAAGAGTGTCAGCAGCCCTGGCTTACCTGCCCCAGAAAATGATAACTAAGTTGCAATAAATGAAAGGACGACTTTTAAAAAAGAAGAGGAGTATCCTGCGCTCATGAATGATAAACATCTCGTCTGGGACAGAAGGAGAGTGGCCGTGTCAGGCATCGTCGTGATCGACCAAAAATAAGTGAAGCCATGGGACTCCCCGAGGCCGGAGACTCGTGGTGGCAACCTTTAAGGGACGCAGGAAGAGGTGGGGGTGCAGGTTGTTGAAGGGTGAGGGGATGGGTTGATGTGTGTAGGGGGAAGGGGTTTAGATGCAAGAGAGCCAGGGAATTACGGAAAATGGGTGGGTGGGACGACGAACACCACCTGCGCTTTCCCCATGGGAGAATGCCTTGCATCCGCGTACCCATTTCCTTTCCTTACTTCGAGCTCACAACAAACAAAACTGAAGGTAAATGTTGATACACTTTTCAAAACTAGGTATCTTAAAATAATGTAAAAGGAAAATCAACGAGGTTAAAGTAATGTTTAAAAGGATTTTACCCACGTCTAAGATTTTATGGGGCCCTTTTTATCCTCTAGATAGGAATAAATTGCTTTTGCTTCCAGATTTGAAAAGCTGTAAACATATTTATGTCAGAAAATATGTCTTACTTACAGTTAAGGCTTTTTTTGAATTATTTATGTAGATACTCAAACGCGCTTCAAGAGTAGAAGATAATGGTAATACAAAAAATGTTTATTAACTTATTTCTATTACTTTCACCTATTGTTTAAGTATTTACTCTTCCGAGAAGAAACGTCATAACTAGCAATTCTGTCTTCTGAGACAAATATAGCGAATTTCCGTCTCCCGATGTTATACAGAGATTGATAAGAACTGTTTGAATATGTAAATACCGGGACCACGGGAAATCAATGTGAACGAGCTATAAATATAGCCAGTGCTACCATGGCCTGTTATTGGAAGAAGTTTTGCGTTGAATATTAAAAATTGACTTGCTTTTGGCAGGGCTATAAAAGACCCTTTCCGAGCCAAGTTTTCCTATTAACCCATTATAAAATATTGTAAAAGCACTAAAGCAGACATCAGCTAATCAATAAAAAATCCCATTCAGTGAAAAATCCACATTTGCACAAACGTTGCTGAAATCCACACTTGTTGAAAGCTTTGTCGAGAGCAGGGGCAGAAGGTGGACATGAATGCCCTGAAACGTAGTCTTTCGAATTGGAAATTGTTATGCAGTACCAATACGATTGTACGCAGACACAACAGGATCGTAATTGTCACCGAAAAATTTTCGTAATGTTTCGTCAGCTCGAAATCTGTAAATGAACCCTTGATGGGAATGAACGTTCTATTTGCCCCCCCCCCCAAAAAAAAAAATTGTGCTTGAGCTGAGTGCCTTATTTTCCTAACCCTCATCCCGGCCCTGATAAGAATAATTTCCATGACTGTCTGTTGGGTATTTTTAAAGATCTAGTTAAAGTTAGATTTTTATTTTTTATTGTTATGCAATATTTTTTGCCCTTATAAATACCTCTGAACATGCTGAATAGCGGAAGGCAATTTCCCGTTGAGCTATTGTCAGCTGAAAACCTCAAATTATTTACCTTGTCCGGATTTCTAAAATACACTGAGTGGCCAGATTATTATGATCACCCCTTCAATACTTCGTTGGGCCACTTTTATCCCTCAATACTGCGGCGATTCTTCTTGGTATTGACTCCATCAGATGTTAAAAGGTGATGCGAGGAATCTGACACCATGCCTGATGAATAGCACTGTCAAGTTATGTGGAACTAGCTGTCTGATGGCTCTTTCAACTTCGTCCCAAAAATACTCAATTGGATTGACATCTGGTAATTGTGGGGGCCACTTAAGCAAGGTAAAGTCTCCCTCACGTTCTTGAAACCACTCCTGCACAATACGAGCACCGTGGCATGGCGCATTGTCTTGTTGGAAGAAGCCATCTCCTTTGGGATACGCCATCAATCTGAAAGGTGTAACGCCCCAAGTTTTTTTAAGCAGAATCTAGTCCCTGCTTTAATAGTTTGTCGGGGGTGGTTCCTTTAGTTTTGAAAAATGGCCTTGGGTATAAGTTACTGTTTTTTTAGAATTTTTACCTTATTTCTGATGAAGACTAGAAGGAGAGAAACCTAATTTAGTTACTTTGCTCATGTTCTTTATTTAATTTTTTCTTTCCTCGTAATTTTATTTTGTGTCACCTTTTTAGTTTATGTTTTTTTGTTTTATCTGTATTTTTTTGATATTTTAGTATTTAAGCCTAAACCGGTTATATTATTTAGTTGATTATTTATTTTTCGAAACAGGTCACGAACCACGTGCCTTTATTTTATTGTTTGATCATATTTTTTTTTGATAATTATGTTTCTCTCGTGACCGATTAGGAGTTGCTTTGTTGAACGCCGTATGTGATAGAACGTGAAGCATGGCTCGCTTTGCGTGAAAAGTGTTAGTATTGTTGACAAAACCCAGTTGGTAAGGAACTTTTGACTAGAAGGGAGTGACTTAGACCAGCCCGGAGAAGATGGTTCCCCTCCGATCATCTCCGCAGAAGTGCTCCGACCCTGACGCCTGATTTGTGGACATGGAATTATATGCAGTGGACTTAGTTGGATTTGTTTCAGTGACAACCCCGTGCTCCTCGATGACTCAGATTAGTAATTTTTGAGTAGCTTCGTTTATTTTATGTAACGTTTCCTATTCCCCACAGGGTTACAGTAGACCTCCCAGACAAAAGGTCTACACGACGCATTCGTATGTGGCGTTCAATTTAACTTTCAAGATTTACGGTCCCAGCGCTTTCCTCCATGATCGAATGCGACTAAGAATATTGTCAATCGATCCACCGTGATGTGATCAGAAGAAATCCATGGAACTTGATTTAAGCACCATATTCAACGTCAACATGGTCTTTGGAGCGGCATATCGGATTTGTGCTCAGAGTATTCTTCCTAGCATCGTTTAAGGTTAGACTTATTTAATGAATTAACTGGCCAGTTCAAGAGAAAAAAAAAGATGAGAAAAAGTTCTGGCGACTTATTTATCTAACGAGTATCAATAAAGGTAAGGCAGATTTAGCCCTTCGTGAGTAAACCTATTTTGCTTTTATTTTATTCTGAGCCAAGTCCGTGTGCCTTTCTAGGAGTTTAGCATTGTGCTTTTGACCTGATTTAGTTTTTTTCTTTCATTTTCTTTGTTTTTTGTTATTATTATTATTTTTTTACCTTACCCTTGTCAACAGTTGATTCAAGAGACGTTGTCCGCAATGTGAAAAGAGCATAAGAAAAAATTGTAGGAGCATTACCTGTTAACTTTATAGTTATTTATTTTATTTATTTCCGGAGACTGTGTTTATATTTTTATTTTTATTGATTTTTTTTTGGATTAATCTTTTGTTTGTAAATAAATTTTTTTTTGCCTGACAAGGGCTAAACGTATTTGCTTGCCTTTTTTTTGTAGTTCTAACTTAGATTTATTTTTTCTTTTGGGGTTGGGTTTCGTCATTTTTTTATTTAAAGTTTTGTGGAGTTAACTTTCCTTTATATTTATCTTTCGTACTTATTTTAATTTATTAGCTACTTTTACTGATATTTTGGTACGCCTCAGCCTGCTCATTTAGTTACTTAGAGGGGGGAGTGTTACAAAGGATGAACTTGATCAGCAACGATACTTAGGTATGTTTTGCTATTCAGACGTTGTTCCACACGAATAAAATGGCCCAAATCATGCCAGAAAAACATGCCCCAAACCATAGCACTGCCCTCACTAGCTTGAAGGCTTGTACTCATAAATGTGAGGTCCATGCTTTCATGCTGTTTCCGCCAAATTTTCACTCTGCCATCTGCATGATGCAATTGAAAACGTGATTCATCGGACCACATTCCAATGCTCGACTATCCAATCCTTGTGTAACTGTGCGAATTGGAGACGTTATCCTGTTAACTGCAGACAGCAAAGGTGTTCGAACAGGTCTTCGGCTTCCATATCCCATACGATGAAATGCACGGCGAATAGTGCGTTCAGAGATCATTTGAGAGGATCCCTGATTAAGATCTGCAGTAATTTGATGCACTGTTGCCCTTCTCTTCTCTTGTACCAGTCTTGCCACTCACCATTCTGCCCGAACATTGACTAGTCGCTGACGGCCAAAATCTCGCATGTTCAGACCCTAGACTTTAACAACAGCTACTCTTTAACATTTAACGAATGCAGCTGTTTTGCTAATACTCGCTCCATGGCTCCGAGCGTCTATAATCATCGCACGTTCAAAGGCTGTTAAATCGCGTCGTTTACCCATATCGTCAGAAACAAATCACTTCTACCATTGTGGTAAGCAACCTGCTTCCCTATTTATAATGGTCCGGCCCTCTAGCAACTTCAGAGCGAATTCATAGCTAATTTGCCTGCAGATGGTCATAATAAGCTGGCCACTCAGCATAGATTCATATTTCATCCCTAGTCACAATACAGATATTCCGAGGTTTAGCCAACAGGGGAAGGTTTCTGCCGATATTCTTGGGCGCTGGTGCATTGCTGCTGTTCGGTCTGTTCACGCAGGGCCTCGGCAACAGATGGTCGTCAGGCCCTTCCTTGCCTTCGAAGTCCGGACGGTCATCTGTTATCACTTTCCTGGAAACGTTCTAACCATTTTTGTGCCTTGCGTTCGTTGAAAGTCTCTGGGCCACATCGTTGATTTCTTTCGCTGCTGCCCTTGTACTCGAGCCTATTTCCAAGGATAACGAAAAATCGTTCGAATTGCACGTTTTTCGCAAGACTTCTTTAGCTATGAAACAAATACGAGACGAGTTGCGAACGTGAAAACACAATTTCTTCATGTTTTTATTGAAGTGAGCAATTTTTTTTATTTTATGAAAATCCTTTTAAAATCTTTATAACTACATTCTGGTGCTTGAAGTTAATTCTGTGCTTTAGTTTTGTTTTAAAATAAGATAAGATAGCGGCTTTGCAGAAGACAATAGAAGAGGAGACTAACTGTTGGAAATAAAGTAAACTAACAGGTCTTCTTTTTTTTTTTTAGCATTTTTATCAGTACTGCGAAGAACTTCAATATTTAATCGCCTCTCCATCTTGGGTTTTTATCTCTTTAAACATTCGAGCTGTAGATGCTAAAAAACTAAAAATAAGAACCGTTCAATCTAACGTTTCTCTGACTACACAAGTGGTTGGAAATGCCCTTAAATCCAGAGATCCTTTAAAGTAATCACGATTGTAAAGTATACGTGCTGTTTCAGTATCAATTTAAGCTCATTTCAGGTTTCGGTAAATACAAAAATAGGAAAGAGCAAATCGATAAATTCTCTTCGGGAAAATGAAATATTGAGGATTTTGAAATTTGGTTGTTTAACGCCCGAGAGAAGATTCCGCCCGCCGCCGCCGCAGATTTTTCTGCCTCCGACGCCCCGGCCTTCATTATCTCATCCGATTGGTTCGCCCGCATTCTCGCACTGCCGAGAGTTCGCCTGAATTATTAATAAAACCTGATTGCCGATGAGATGAATGTTTTATGAAGTGTCAACCAAAGCAGTCATATTCGTTGTAGCAATGGTGTTGTATTATCGGTTGGTGATTTCATCTATAACAAGAGCGTTTCCTATCTACAAGACTTACACGTTCCTCACGGTAGCGGTGATACCGCACTTGTTATGAAGATGTCAAAAGGAATTGCTAATGCAATTTCGATGATTGGGTGTAAACAATAACTCGGCCCACACTGTACGTTCCCTTTATTTCGAGGGTGCTATTCTAAGCAGATTATAAATTATTCTCATCTACTGTATGCATTTGCTTAACGCGGATACCATTCGATTACTACTCCCTGCAGCGAAATGTAAATTCGGGTGCACTCCAAACGGATATGTTATTAAACAAATGCAAATATGCTTCCCCAAATTAATCATACATGTTCGTTTAAAATATAAGAAAGGTCCATTTAAGCGCAATCATTTATTTACTGGAATAGATTTTCTAGCCTCAACATAATTAAGTCGAAAGCGTCGTCCTCAGTGGGTCTTTTGAAATGTTGCCTTTATTCCGAAAGTGGCGGCCTTCAAGCTGCTGGTAAAGGTTTCTTATGTCAGGATGTCAAGTGATTTCAAATTGATCATTAAAACTGAGTGACATTTTCTAAAGGACACAACAGTAAATTACCTGCTGACTAACAACCAGATATTCGTCAAAATTGTTACAAAGGGACCTGAAAACGATTTCATTATGAGGTATTATACAAGGGTCTATTCTAGCACCACCTTCTGTGCTTTAGCTACAGCTCCGAACTTAAAGACCTATGCATTTTGAAATGATTCACTGTGTTGATAACATTTTGTCTACATCTTTTACTAGCAATGAACAAAAAATAGCAGATTCGAGAACTCGCATAAAATGGTTTCATAAATTAAAAGCGTCGGTGTAAGTTTCATGAGAGGAAAATTAAATCAGGAGAAAATCAAAATAAAAAATATCAGTACCAAATTACAGAGAAGTATTAAAATTCAAATCTCATGAATACAAAAATAGCTGCATTTTCTGCTTCGTTTGTGCCCTGAAAGAATAAACAAGATCTTTCCCGCTTTTACTTCTATTCATTGTCATCTATTTCACTAAGCAAGCAGAGTTTTGAGCAACTAGTCAGTCATGATTCGGAATAGATTTGGAACCAATTTCTTGAGATGGTTCAAGATTCAAAAAGCCTCAAAAAAGATTAAATCCTCATCTTGCCCTCTCCCCTCTTCTCTTCTTTATCGTCAATTTTGCAAAAAAAGGGGGGGGGGCTGTTAAAGCATTATCAGTCTTTAAGGGCATAGCTACCAAATTTGGCAAAGGGCCCAGACGTTTATAGCCTTCTAGTGCCCTCGTTAATCTGCCTCTGATTTTTATTTAACTTTTGTCTTTATTGTTCGCCTATTTTTTTACAGTTCACCCGCTGGTATCTCTATTAATGGGGTCTCTTTTGTCATGGATCCTTTTTTTCCCCGCCGACTCTAGAGCAATCGACTCCTTCTTTCTTAGTGTATGTTCTCAAGAAGGAAAGATGATAGACGACGCTCTACAGTAGTGTTCGTCTTACTTCGAGGAACTTGAGAAAAGTTCATAAGGATAGAAAGGGTTCCCTGCTTTCTCCATAAGATTTTAGAAACAGCTTAATTTTCGATATTCTTAAATAAAGCTACTACTTTAATGCATTTTCTTTTCTTTTTAAGAATTGGTTTTTATCAAAGTGTCTCTTAATCAGTTAATGTTATACTGTGGAATTGAAAAACCTAAAAAAAAGAAGGGGCATTTCCTAATATACAAGAAATGACGGATGTAGAAGAAAAGAAGGACGAGACACAAGAACCCTGGAATAAAAATTAAAAAATGAAAATTGAACATAGGACGAAAAGAGCTGGATAGAGGCTATCTTTTGTCAAAGCAAAGAGTGAAAGTCTTTTCAGGACATTACCACCCTGTGTTCAATTTTCACTTAATATACAAGAAGTAAAAATTACTAATTGGTTACGTATTTCAAAGACTATGCTTACATACTGAATGATGAATGTGATCATTATCAAGGTGTCTCGTTCATTTCATACATATTTCATACTTATATTTCTTGTGGATTATAAAAGATGTTTCTCTTATTCCTTTTATAAAAGAGGAATTTGCTTGGTGAAATTCTTTTCTTGAAATAGCGTCTGATGTATCGTCATTGTGTTAAAACTTTCCGCCGTATTTCAATCTTTGCAATAACTTCCAGTTAATAAAATTCCTTTTAAAAAGCTATCTTTTTTTCTCCTTAATTTGAAAGTTTAATTCAAGGTAAAATGAAATGTACAGCACCTACAATATAAACAGGGTGTTTATGAATGATTTCAGCGGTTTCGTGAATTTCTTGCAGCAGTTCTATTAAGTATGATGAAGGAAGTTTGATTATGTATATATACCGGGTGATCCAAAAGTGTGTTACATTTTTTTTACATTGTTAACGACATTTTCAGTGTTTGCTTTCCAGCAATTCAATGCTTTCATAAGAATCACAAGACACGCGCAAACACTGAAAATGTCGTTAACAATGTAAAAAAATGTAACACACTTTTGGATCACAGGGTGTCCAAAAAGTCTGGTAACATGGCAGATATCTCAAAGCTGCCAGGTAGGCGAGATCTGATAAGTGTGGTTTATAGGTAATAGGGGGGGTGGGGAATTTATTGCCGCACTCAAATTTGACTTTGACCCCCAAATTTAAGGTCATCCATTTGCTAACTTGAGAAATATTAAAGATAGAGAAAAATTTCCGATTGCTACCTTGTAGGGCAACACCACATTAGTCTAAAAACAGATTTTAATCACACCCTTCCCCTTGAAAGATTTTGAGAAAATGGACGAGAAAGGGTCACTCAAGGTCAGGTTGGGCTGGCTGAGGTTTCTAACACATTTGAATTGCAGTGAAGCATAGGTTGGGAAGGCTCATTAAGTGATTGGGTGACAAGGAGGTAGAAAATTTTGAGAAAATTTATTTGGTTCGTTTAAATCTTAGCGAAAGATTTTTCTTCCTAATCGAGAAAGTGTTCAATGTGCTGACCATCAGCTGCAAGAAACATTTGAGCACGTGTCGCAATCGATTTCTGCACATTAGTCATAATTATTTCTGAAATGCTGGAACAAACTGCTACAATCCTTTCTTGAAGGTCAGCTACTATTGGTGGTGGTGATGTGTTGTAAACTTTGTTGATCACATAACTCCACAGGAAGAAGTCTAATGGTGTAAAGTCTGGCGATCGTGGTGGCCAAGATTCTGGTCCAGATCTACCAATCCAACGTGATGGAAATGTGTTATCCAGCCATTGCCTTGTAATAGTTGCAAAGTGTGGTGGTGCTCCATCTTGCTGAAACCAACATGTTGACCGTTCTGATAGGGGCAATTCATGAAGAAAATCGAACACAACACCATTGAGAATCAGGTCTCGATACCGTAGTCCTGTGAGAATTTCGTCATAGAATACGGGCCCAATCAGTTTGGTGTTTTACATTCCGCACTACACATTAACTCGCCAATTTTCTTGATGCGAAACTTCTCCCAGCTCCTCTGTCTGCCCAATAATGTAAGTTATGACTGTTAACAGTCCCATTCCTTGAAAACTGTGCTTCATCAGACCAAATTATCTTGGATGTGAACTGCGGATCATCATCAGTTTGACAGAGGAGCAGTTACAGTACTCCATTCGTCTATCGCCGTCACGTTGCGACAGAGCTTGATGGCAATGAACATGGAATGGATGAAATTTGTGCTTGTGGAGAACATTCCATACAGAGCTTTTGCAGCATTCAATGTCTCCTGCAATTGCTCGAGCACTTGTGTGTGGATTACCAGCTACTGCAGCAAGCATTGTCGTCATCCACTACTGTCCCTGATCGACCTTGACGAGGACGTTGCGTAACACTGCCTGTGTCACGGAACCGTTGGACAATACGCCACAATACACTTCTTGATGAGTGGCGACGAGACGGATATCTCCCAGCATAGAGTCAACAAGCTTCCTCTGCATTTTCTTGGCTTGCTCCGTAACAGAAAATCATGTCTACCATCTCATCTTGAGAAAATTGTGACATTGTGGTAAAGAAAATGAAAAAGGTCCGATATTAGCAAATCGTTTATTAACGTTCAAACAAGGCAGTATAGGCTTCCCGTTATACAACCCTGTAGCCCACCCTGTACATACATGGTGTAAATTAAATGTTGGGCGCAACTTGGAGGATCGTTTCCTAAGAACAAAATAAGACGAACAAGTTTATTTATTTATTTATTTATTTATTTAAATAAGTTAGATAAAAAATACAACAACGCCCACCAGAGCCAGAATGGTCAAAGACCGACAAGTGAGGCTCAGGGGGCGATAAAAATTAACAAGGAAAAAAAAATAAATGTTAGTAAAAAACTATCAATGGTAACAATAAATAAAACAATAGAAAATCAAAAACAAAATAAAACTGATAACAAATCAAGATTGGCCGAGGACATAATTTAGAGAGCCTAGCCTAGTTTCATGAAATTAATTTAAGATTAAATACGGCAAAAAGATGCAAATAATCAATATCGAAAATAATATAATAAATATTAATGATTTCATCTAAGTAACAAATTATGAATATGATATCATTATAAAATGTTAGTTCGACAGAAGTTCTTGGAAGTTTTTTTAACAGACGGCTCACATTTCGAGAAAAAATGATTTTGAAATGTGATGACGTCAGTGGTTCATGTACGATGTGGCTCCCCCGTCCATTTTAGCCGTACAGCCCGAAATTATTTGGAAACTAATTATCGGATCGGGGAGGAGAAAACCCGTGGCTCCCCTCGATCCCCAGACCTCAATCCACTTGATTTTTATCTTTAGGTTCACTTAAAATCCACGCCACTTAACGACTGTGATGCTCTACGCCAACGTATCGAATTGGGCTGTCAGCAAATCGGAGCAACGCCTGGTATTTTTGAACGCATATGGAGGTAAACTGCGTAGCTAACAGTAAGTGCATTGATGTTGATGGTAAAAATTTGAACAGTTACTGTAAATACGTACTGTACAGTCCTTATTACCGTTCAAAGGACCAATCGTTCAACCACATCATGTCTCCTTGTTTAAAACGCTCCTGTGGAAGCTTGAGATTTGATATGAAATTTCACAACCGCACTGTCGCAAAGCCAACCAGAAAGACAGATCTTGATGCGGAAAAATCACCTGACCATAATAGTCCTAGCAACAATGTAACCTTCATTGTTTCTATCTTGGATTTTAACAATCAGTATTTTTTCGTTGCCGTTATGAAAGGAAGTGTCCTCTGTACTGTCCTTCTTGATGTAGTTGATGGAGGCCTTGCAGTACATAGCGGGAAAGAAATCAACAGAATTCCGATCGGTTTCGCCTTTTATTCCTGGCTTTATCAAGGATACGTATGAAGAGGTATGCAAGACGCCTTTTTATATACAGAATATCATAGTACGAACAGTCATGATTGTTTGGGTAAACATTCATTGATTGGTTTGATACAAATTAATGTGATCTGATAAAGCTTACGCTAGTAAAATATTGTGATTGGTGGAACACTATCATGATTGGTAGAACGTGATGAGCGAATCAGAAAAATAAAGAAACATGATAGTGTTCCATCGATCACAAATATTTTACTAGCGTAGCTTTTTCAGATCACCTTAATTTGTATCCAACCAATCAATGAATATTTACCCAACCAATCATAGACTGTTTGTACCATGATATTCTGTATATAAAAAGGCGTCTTGCATACCTCTTCATATGTATCCTTGATAAAGCCAGGAATAAAAGCCGAAACCGGTCGGAATTCTGTGTGATTTCTTTCCCGCTATGTACTGCAAGGCTTCCGTCAACTTAATTTTTTCGTTGGCCTGTCGGATATGATGTCATTATATTTCAAATTTTTTTTTTCTCGATTCGTATGCCATCTATTAAAAACTTCCAAGAGCATTTTCGTCTTATTTTGTCCGTAGGAAATAATCCTCCAAGTAAAACAAATCCAACATTTAATTTACATCCTGTATAGTACTTAAAATGTACACTTTTCCAAATCATTTACCTAAAATAGCATTTAACAACTCCATTTGTATTCTAAAATTATTTGCTGTACTCAATATCGCTTTCTTTTTTAACGTGCAGATACCCCGCTTCTAAGAAATCCCATTCCATATACGCGCATGTATGGCCACATTTTTTTGTGTCATTAGCATAATTGAGACCCATTAGTATATCTCGTTGTGAATTATAGGAAATGCAGAGATTAATCCGAACAAGATTAATCGAGGGTAATAAAGAAAAACAGAGTTAAGTGGCATCTAGAGGCTCTGTATTTAAAATTTGATTATAAGCTTTTGAAGAATATTCAAATAATTTAGAATAACCATTTGACGTATATGAGATGTTTGCTTCCATAGCTTTTTGTTTAGGAAATAGATGAATAGGCTTATCAGATTTTGAATACGATTT
>JAHWFO010027233.1:4965937-5009179 GCA_023313115.1 Rhysida immarginata
TATTCTTATCTTTTACTGAGAGAAGATTTTCAGTTATAACTTTCAAAAAGATTTTTTATACCTGAGGAAGGTCTTTGAAAATAAAATGACCGAAAGGCCTCGTATTGTTTATTCCCTTTGTGATGTCCTTTTTACTATTCTCTTCTTAACTATTATTACATCACTTATTTTCCTTCAGTCTAAACAATCATTTCCAGTATCAAACAAAATGAGGGCAGAAACCACAATCCCACAAATGAGACTTTTAATCTGAAGCCACGTCCTCTTCATTTCCTTTAAAGATTAGGATTGCATCAGGTTAGTCGTCAAAGAATAATTCGTTAATAATTCTCAGTGTCTTTGTGTTTAAATTACTCAATAACAGCCATGAAACATAGACTCATTTATTTAAATCGTCGATTTTTAAGTAGTTCTTATGCAATCGTTCCGATTATTAAAGTGTATTTCGTCCACGCCCTCTATGAGAGAATCACGGCAATCAAATTGGTCCATCTAGTACGATCCACTGGAATTGAATATACGACAAACAGATGAGGGCAACGTCGTCATCTAAACTAGCCGAAATGGAAGGTATTTTACCAATGGAAGCAATAGTTGCGCGTTCACCAAATTTTATAGTTATATTCCTCAGCTAACAAGGACTATTGGAATGTAATTAGAAGATGTATCGATGACAAACAACTAAATTTGATTGGCACAAATACATAATTGCACCTTGTTAACAAAAATAGATATGTGAATATCATCGTGTGGGATGTTCTCTCTCCATGCTGTTCAGCTCTTGAGATTTCTAGCTGGTATGATTACAAACGCCTTTTCTTAGCATCTCATCTCTATGGGAGACAAATCAGGAGGATAGACAAGCCATTCTAAGTTCCGTATATCTCTTTCAAGGCTACTTTGTATAATTTGAACAGTAATTGAAAAATGCCTTTTGGTATTACCACAGCTTGATTACCATAAGGTTACCATCTCTTTCCAAATGCTGGCAGGTGGTCTATGTCCCTTAGAAAATAACCAAACAAGTCCCATTATCATATGCAAACACACACAAATCTTGAAAGAGTTGGGAAGTATGCCTCTTCAGGATCAGCGATGGATATGCTTTTACAAATTCGTCTACGTATATGCGAGCGTCTTTATGACTGCTCTAAACAGAAACGGGACTTGTCGTTGATAAAACATAGAATCTCATTGACCTGTCTAATTTTTTCTGCCATGCAATTTTTGTCTGCCTGTGGTGTTGTTGTGTCATATGCAAGATACACAATGCATGGAAACACGCGTTCACAGTCCAAATTAAAACTTTTTCTTGTAATTTTGAATCTTTATGATGGCATGGCGCTCGTTGAAGTCATTTAGCCTATTATGTGTTCAATTTCTTGCAATATAATACCAATATTTGTGATTTATTCATTATTTGAGCTTTTTTAAGTTGATTAACATCACTATAAAACATACTGCTTCATGGTTTGACATATTCCAGACCACTAGTTGAAATTTCAAAATAAGATGAAGAAGCAAATAACATGAGCCGAACTGTTGATGAAATTAACAAAAAGCATTGTGGATATTATCTCTAACTACTTAAACAAAAACAAGGCCCGGTTCTCCACAAAGATTTTATTCCCATGCATACGGACCTTGATTGTGTTTTAGAGAATTGGCATCCATAGTACGAGGTGCATTCAAGTTCTAAGGCCTCCGATTTTTTTTCTCCGGATTGGAAAGAGATAGAAACATGCGCATTGTTTTAAAATGAGGCCGCGTTCATTGTCAATACATCCCAGAGATGGCAGCACCGTATGGCAGATGGAATTTTACCGCCAGCGGCGAGAATGAGAACTGTTTTAGATACTTAAAATGGCGACGTTTTCCTTACTTGAACAGCGTGCAATCATTCGTTTTCTGAATTTGCATGGTGTGAAACCAATTGAAATTCATCGACAGTTGAAGGAGACATGTGGTGATGGAGTTATGGATGTGTCGAAAGTGCGTTCTTGGGTGCGACAGTTTAATGAAGGCAGAACATCGTGTGACAACAAACCGAAACAACCTCGGGCTCGCATAAGCCGGTCTGACGACATGATCGAGAAAGTGGAGAGAATTGTTTTGGGGGATCGCCGAATGACTGTTGAACAGATCGCCTCCAGAGTTGGCATTTGTGTGGGTTCTGTGCACACAATCCTGCATGACGACCTGAAAATGCGAAAAGTGTCATCCAGGTGGGTGCCACGAATGCTGACGGACGACCACAAGGCTGCCCGTGTGGCATGTTGCCAAGCAATGTTGATGAGCAACGACAGCATGAATGGGACTTTCTTTTCGTCGGTTGTGACAATGGATGAGACGTGGATACCATTTTTCAATCCAGAAACAAAGCGCCAGTCAGCTCAATGGAAGCACACAGATTCACCGCCACCAAAAAAATTTCGGGTAACTGCCAGTGCTGAAAAAATGATGGTGTCCATGTTCTGGGACAGCGAGGGCGTAATCCTTACCCATTGCGTTCCAAAGGGCACCACGGTAACAGGTGCATCCTACGAAAATGTTTTGAAGAACAAATTCCTTCCTGCACTGCAACAAAAACATCCGGGAAGGGCTGCGCGTGTGCTGTTTCACCAAGACAACGCACCCGCACATCGAGCTAATGTTACGCAACAGTTTCTTCGTGATAACAACTTTCAAGTGATTCCTCATGCTCCCTACTCACCTGATCTGGCTCCTAGTGACTTTTGGCTTTTTCCAACAATGAAAGACACTCTCCGTGGCCGCACATTCACCAGCCGTGCTGCTATTGCCTCAGCGATTTTCCAGTGGTCAAAACAGACTCCTAAAGAAGCCTTCGCCGCTGCCATGGAATCATGGCGTCAGCGTTGTGAAAAATGTGTACGTCTGCAGGGTGATTACGTCGAGAAGTAACGCCAGTTTCATCGATTTCGGATGAGTAGTTAATTAGAAAAAAAATCGGAGGCCTTAGAACTTGAATGCACCTCGTACTTATGGTAGTTTGTTATTTTTTTCTATATTCTATCTCTATTGTTCGAATGATTTGCGTGTTTTCCGTTGTGATACGTACGTAGTAAATGGATAATTTGACGCTATATGGTAAAGTAAAACGGATTATCAGCGTATTTTTGTGGCCGCTAGTTCGTAGTTAGGTGTTGTACATGTTCATATAAACTTACAGAGGGTTTTTAGGGATGTATGGTAACAAGTTACAGAGGGCCAGAAAAGGTGGAAAACACCTTTCGCCACCATCGAGTGTGTTCACTCTAGTAGTTATGCATCGCTGCTATTGCTCAGCATCGCAGTTTTCACTGCAGGAGGTTGGAATACAGAACATCAAGATCAGTTCGTAATCACTCCTGTTGATATGCTTTCCAAAAAGATCCTCCACTGTTCGCAGCCATCTCTTTCCGAGGGCGCGTTTAAGTAGGCCAAAACCACAAAAATCCATAAGCGATGCCTCCGACGACTTGACAGGTATGTCGCTGAATGTAATGGAGCGGATTCCGGTATCTTCTTGCATGCGTTCCAGGAACAGGCGAGTTGACCCGGCTGTGTGACTCCACGCCTTCTCTTAGTGCAGCCATACCTTGTTTACAATTGTACCGTACAAACGGGGGATGTCACGGGTAAATATGGGGGTTAGAACGTTAGTCTGATAGTACATGGCGTTGACTTTGGCCTTTGACTCAACTCTGTGTAAAGTTAACTTACCATGTAGCTGTATCTCGCCACGATCATGAAACCTTTTGAAAATGTTTCCTTGCATTCACAGTACCATTTTCTGAAGTCCTTAGAACCCCTTGGGCGGTAAAATATGTCTCAGCTCTTGTTGCAGTAGCTTAAATAAACATACGCATTATCTAGTGTGACCACGTATTTTCCACTTTTCATCCGCCAGATGTCGTTCGTATGTTAATTATTACTCTCTGTATAAATCTTGCAATTAACTTTTGTAAGGAAATATGAGAAGCCTGATATGACTATAATTGTCTTAGAAACTCCTGCATCCCATATATTTCGGATGATTTCTCCAAATGAAAGTGAGTAAGCTTAAGCCTATTTACATCCTTTTATTCTATTCCAAAATAAAAGTAAACTATTTTTGTAAAATGGCTTATTTTGTTTTATACTACAAAATATATAGCTTTTCTAATATGAGCAGAGATGCAGAACTTAATTTTGAATTTCAAAACCAGCAGAATGTTGTGATTGAACAGGATGAGCATAAAATCATTCTTTGATTAAGAAAATCATTAAAAACTACGCTTAATAGGAACATAAAAGCCCGGCTATCACGGTGATATTACATAGGCCGATTTTTATAGCTATTTTGTACAGATACAAGATTCACCATACACGAAAGCATCAACGGGTAATAGCAAAATTTAAGGAGATCGGAAGTGGTCATAATTTTGAAAGAATAGTGTACCTGGTATGAATGAAGAGGTTGTTGATGTTGGGAGTGATGCTTTTCAAAGTAATCCTGGATAAAATCAGCTTGTCGTGCCTCAAATGAACTGTAGATATTTCAAAATAAGTGTGAACAAACTGTTTTGTTTATATGCATACAAAGCAAGATAAGAAAAGGGATGTTAATCTGAAGATATATATGGTTTGAAATCAAGTGTCACTTAGACGTTCTTTGGTTAATAAACGGAGCACATGGTGAAATGTACGAATAAAGGAAAAGAGAACTTTTTTGACCTGACGTAAAATTTGCTAAAGACTACTCGTCTGTATTTAGACTTTTTGTGCAATACAAGCTTGAAGCTAGAACAGGTTTTGTACCCCCATATTAATATTTGTTGTATGTGAATTTATTTGAAGGCTTCAAGTTACTTTTGTACTCATTTTATTTTTAGGTTTTTCTATGTTAAGGTGGGACATTTCTCGATCTTCTCTGGTAACGTTGGAGTTTAAAATCACAGTTGGCATTTATCGATTGCATCGTCATTTAGCTATTTGATTCGATTACTTAATTCCAACCTGTAAAAGAATATTTAGAGCGGCAGAAATCTGTATCCAAAATTAGCTTTCTATAGTAAATATAGCTGATTTATTTTTTAGGCGAGACCTTAAAATTAATGGCATACACTAACAGGCCTATAACAATACAAAGGATAACTTCACACTGAAACGCCGGAACTAATATTACCCTGCAGACAAACCGAATACGATAACATTTAGAATTAGATGGATGTCAATTCGAGTACTTATTGAAAATATTAAAGTGGAATATCTATTAAAAAGTACTATTTTGAAATCGGTGTATGGTTATTTAAATTTATTTTATATTAAGTCTTGGTTCTAATATTTCTTGTAGCACCTTGAATATATGGCTCCTTGTGCGTTTTCTTATGGTTTCTCGTCGCTTTTCTTTTGCTCTCCTTTTTTATTGCTTTTAAATTTTCAAAAAAATTATTTTCTATTTTAAATTCACATAAATCAAAAAAACGAGCCAATGTGTTTTTGCGGGGTTAAACTCTAGAAGAACAGACATATAAAAAGTGAGAGCACCTTTTTTTTTTATTGTATTTCATTATATAGAAAGGGGATAAACAGGAGCTTATGCATTAAATATAAGGGTAGAGCCCTCGTACATTTATAATATAAAAATAGAATAACAAAATAAATAACAATATAAAATTGTTTTCAAATATCAAGCATTATTTCATATTTTTTACGATTTAGAAGGAAATAAAATATTTAAATGGTGGAATAGAATACACAAATATTTTGAAAAACAGAATTTTATGTTAATCAAAAGAAGTGGATGTTCATGTGCATCTGACCTGAAAATTATTTTATTTTTTTATAAATATTTTTCGACATTGCTAACAGTGCAAATAGGTTCTCATTGAAATATTGAGGAATGCATATGTCCATTTTCTAAAACAAGATGCATGAAAACATTCACGACTCCTCATTAGCACAACATTCTATTTACATGTATTTGTCTATTCTACTCCATCAGTTTAAACATTATCAAGAAATGAATCCGCGAAGCTGGATTTGAGTAATTGACGAAATTTACATTTATTTATAGTTGAAACAGAATTCTTAAAGTATGTTTACGAGAAAATTTCTAAGGACGAGGGCGTTTCTATTATTTCCAAGATTCAAATTAAATTTGCATCTTCGAATAACAGTGCTTCAGAAGATCTCATGGAGGATTTGCCACATTAATTAAGCAGTGCACATCAAAAAAATAATCTTCCTTAAGAAACAGACGGAGATTCTATAAATTTGACCTCTTTTAACTCAAAAACTTGCCTCCAATATGCTCTATCAAAAATTTTGAGAAAGAATTCAGTCTTTCACGTCAAAATGGCCTTTTTAAACAGAAAAGCCATTTCGAGGATATTTAAATAAAAAGAACGACTTAATTCTAGCAATCATAGGTTTCATACTCTTCGAGCAACAAGCTCGCCTATATTTTCGCTAAAAGGGCAGAATGCAAATGAGGAAATTTTGCTGTGGAAATGTTTTACTGTCTTAATTACTTCGCTAAAACTGAGTTTTTATACTTAAAAATGAATACACACTACTGTAGTATATAAAAACTTCTATAGCTTTGCATAATTTCCTGGTTCTTTTATGGATTTTATATATTGATTCAACAGTGAGAAACCTATAAGAATCACTTTGAGCGAGAAAGGACGAGAAATATTTTTGGTATAGGCAAGTCGGTTATAGAAAAAAATGATTATTTGCAGTCTTTGCATGCGGTATAAAAGCTAGCAATGGTAGACTACTGTTTTTATTTTGAATCTCAAAGGAAAATATACTTAAAACATTCTATATGCTTATTTGCACATTATTTCCATACATCAGACTAGTAAAAACACGCCAATAATGTTTTCATGTTAGTAGCATGTTTTCAATGCTCAGTTGAAAACGACTCTAAGGAGTTAGTCAGATTAAAAATCCATATTGGAAAAATCTTATTTTAAAATAACTAGACTATAAGATTTTTTTTCTGAAAGTTTCGGCTTTGAATTTAATAAAAAACAACAGTCACTATAAGCACGCTTAAAGATGTGGAAGAGAGTAAAGCACCTGCAGCAGCTTTAAGTAAATTTTAAAGCTAGTGCTGGAAAATTTTTATATAAAGTAGAAAACAGGATAAATTAAAGAATATATGGAAAACCTCTCTTCATATTCCTGAAGTAATTCAAAGTTTTACGATTATATATTAAAGCAGTTTTTAAATATTTATTAACAGATACTACAATAAAAATATTTAAAAGCAACCATTAATCAAGAACTTTCTGATAGTTACATGAATTTTCTTTATGTTGACTTTTTGATCGTGAAAACTTTATAGGAAATTGCAAGAATTTTGCCTTATACGATAATAACGATTCTTATAATGAGAACTACAGACACTATAATGTTTATTTCATAGAATTTATTTTATTTAGCATTCAAGCTTTATTAAAATGTCTAGATAGACAAACAATTTTACCTTATTAAATATGTATTTCGTAATTAATAGATTTTCTGTAGATTAAAAGAGATTAAAGAGAGATGAATATAATAGGCTGATGCAATATGGCAACAAATGCAAAGTATATGTCATTTTTAGCACATATATTTATTTAATAAAACCATAATAGCGGGCCACAAGAAGGGTATTTAATACGAAAGCCAATCAAATATCTTTAGGGTAAAAAAAAGTCTTCAGCACATTAATATCATGAATAAGCCCTCTTTTCAATAGACGTCAGGCTTCGGTTGTATGCACTTGCGGCGTCGATGTAGCAGTATCTCAAACCCCGTGGAATAATTTTTACCGAGTGCGTTGCACCCACCCTGTATAGCTGCTTGCTGTCTGCGAAATTATGCTCATTCAGGGATTTCTTCAAGGCCCCGAACAGGTCATAATGGATTGTTTACCAAAAATCTAAAACAAAAGCCCAATCAATACACTGGAAGTATAAGGACAGCTCCACACGCTGAAGAAATTCCGGACTGGTTGGAATCGGGAAACTCCATTAACAGGGCATTAACAGCGAACTTTAAGCAGCTGTCCAGGAGGCTGGGTGCAGAGCACTCCGAAAAAGTCGTGGTTCCAGAGGGGCCTGTAGAGGCTGGCACATTAGTGGCTACTTCTTAGCAATATGGCCGAGAAACCATAGAGGAATATATCTGACCATATGGCCAAGAAACCATGGAGGCCTACTTCTTAGCAATAGGGCAAAAAACCATAAAAGCGCAACTAGGTAGATTTTACACTATCCTGCCAAAAAGTATCAGAATATCCCTCTTCACGTACCGCATATGAAAATAATTTAGCCAGTGACATGTTGAACTACCCTTTGGTGCAATGGGTACAATACGACGAGGAAGTCTATCTTCAAGTTTTTTACACTCGTCTGGCGGGAAGTCTGCATTTACACGATCTATTTTATAAAACGATTAGTGGCTTGCGAATCGTATACGGCGCCCCAGCATATCTCACTTCAATTCAATCCATTTAAATCCGGACTCTGGGCAAGCCATGTCAGCACGACTGAACCACCCTTTGTTGAACGATAACATGGAACATTGTCTTGCTAGAAGAAGCAGTCTGGCACATTACCAAAAAAATTCTCTCATCGCAAAATTTTCCAACATATGGGTATTAAGTCGCATGTCAAAACCATGGGTCTGACGCTTACTGTATAAAATCAAACCATATGGGCCATCAGTCTTTCAGTATGGGCACAAGGCACTTATTTTCTTTTTTTTTTTTTAGGTCGCATCCAGGCCCATATAAGGCCATCAGATTGCTAGAGACTGAAGCGGGTTTCATCACTCCATATAACCTTTGCCCAATCATCACTAGTCCAGACGAAGAGCATTCGCCTATGAGACAAAATGTTTTCTCTTTCCGACCCTTCCGAAGAAGCCCATCTCATCAAGGACACGTTGCATTGTGTGAACTGATGGGCCATGAACTGCGGTCGATGAGCGGCGTCCCCAGCAAAATCAGCACGTTGGTCTTTCTTCGACATAACTCTAAGCCGCCCGGGGAGACGTTTGCTATCGTTATCGCACCTTTCTGTTCGTACTTTTGCACAACATAATGCACAGTTGATCGAAGATGCCAGGCCAAAAAACACTGATTTACACTAACTGACTTTTCATTAGTGCGGCACTCTATGCTAACTCCTCTCTGAAAGTCGGCTTTTCGGCATGTTGCTGACGGGGTCAATGCCGTTTTTGCTATTATTACATTTCTTTTACATGAAAAGTTAAGGAGGGGATCAAGGGAGTTGAAACTACAATAAAATAGAAGATCTGATTGGGCTCCCCGCTCCCCGGCTGATCTCTCTATGGGCGGGGAGGTAGGGGGGGGGGGAGGAATAAAGTGTCCTCAATATACACCCCATGATTTTATTAATTTTTTTTAGAACTTATTCTCAAGTTAAGTAACATTATTTGCCATTTTAAGTCTTTCCTTCTTTTACACTGTTTCTAATCATATTCAACTTAACATATCAACATAATTTTCACAGGAATGAATTTTTAAGTTTTGCATTGTTAAGTTTTAGTTAAAACAGTGTTGGAAAGTTACACTCCATTTAGAATTCAAGTATTTCATATGCGTTTGTTGGCTGATATAAAGAAAAACATTTATATTGGTTTAAGAATAAATTAAAAAAAAAGATAAAAATGAAATTTTGCTAAATGTTATATTGAAAATGATATAGAAGATTGGATTAAAATGCGCAGAATTTTGTTCGCTTGGGGTGATCATGAAACAGAATTACTTGCAAGATAATGTTGAACGTTATCTGCAGATACTCTGGGCTAGCATTTTAATTTTCTATGCTCATTCAAAATTTACTATCTATTTAAATTAAGGAAATGAAAAACAAGTTTGTTTCCATGTTGTTTGTCTTTTTTATTCTCATTTTAAATTTAATATTCCCTCCGAAAAAGTGAATGGGATCCTCATCTAGCTTGCATGTTGACAGAACATCATTGAAAACAGAAAATGCGCAGAAAGTATGGTTGATTCCGCTATTTCGGTTTTTCGCCGAATCTGAATATTTCATGGTGATGGCAAATTTGTTTTTTTTTTAATCCTGTTGTTCAGCATCAGTGCCCAGAATATCCCAAGAGAAGTTACTGCTTCGTTTAAAAATTTTAAGACTATAAATAAACTTTTAATGAAATCAATATCGGAAGACTTTCAAGAAATTATAGATAATTTTTAATTATTTATTCATCAATTAACTTCGACTTAGGTAATAGAAATCGAAGAACTTTTACACCCTTTATGACTGAAAGGTTGTTAATGGGAGTGGCTGTGTTTTCAAATCATTTCATTATGCAGGTTCATTAAGGAAAATACGTTTCGCTGTAATGAACTGTTTTTATCTGTCCTAAGTAGAATTTAATACTTTTAAGCATCAGTGTAAGATCAATTTGAGTAAAACTTTATGCGAGAAGTTTTGAAAGCCCAATTAACAAGTTCAATTCCTTACTTCTTTTGCAAAGAAAGTGAAAGTGACGAAAGTTGGAAAAGTTAATTACTATTCAACAGCATTTTTTTTCTACCTAGAACTTTGCTCTGTTGTATATGTGGTGCGCGTTCCCCCTCCTAAAATATTGAAAGAACGTGAAATAACGCTAAAGCGCATTGACTTGAGACGGGGAGATTAACGCCATCTAGTGAGAGTTCAGAGAAAAACAGAACTGCCTGCCATAGTTGAGGAATAAACGTTGCGTCTAATGGGCCATTGAAGTTATTAAATAGTGAATGGCTATGCAAAACTAGGCCGTAAAGGATGGTGAGCCCGTAACACCAGATCTTCGTTATTCTAATAAGGGGGGTGAAATGGTGCGGGCGGGCGGGTGAGTGGGGATGGATGGGGGATGGGGTTGGAATGGAGAGTAGAAGGGAAAGGGGAGCGAGGTGGAATTTTCAATTTCAAAAGTTCTTCTCTCTGCCACCAGGGGAGAGAGAGGAAGATCTTCAGTCGCGTTACGATGCTTGCTTCAGAGAACGTATCTCGCCAACTTTATCCTTCCTTCCAGCTCTAAATCCTGGTCCTTTTTTTATATCACTTCTCGGCGAGATGCCACATCATTTCCCCCGGATGAATCTTCCATATTCCCTCAGGAATGAAGAACAGTTATTCTTCCGTGCATGAAAAACTTTTGCGTCATTGAAGAAAAGAGAGGGAGGAAGGAAAAAAAAAACATGAAACGAATTTTTAATGTAGATTGTTCTCGATGGTAGACGGCCGTATAACTGGGTAGGTGGGCAGTGGTATATGGGAAAAGCACGCACGGGGGTTGCATGTATGCGCAAGAACCAAAATAAAGAACCTGTATGGAGAGGAAAGAATGAAACTCAGTTTATCTTCCTCTCTCTCCCTCTCCTAACCGTCTTTCCGTGTTGTTTTCTTAGGGCTTTGTAGAAAATCGACGATAATGGAGCACTGAGTAAATCAAATAAACAATGCTTTTAAAATATGATCGTGTGATAATTTTTTTTCGTCCATGAAAATATTTTTTATTCCCCGTACTGTATGACAAGTCTTTATTTTTCAATTAGAAATATTTTATTTTCTTCTGTTTACCTAATAACTTTTGAAAATTGCAATGGACGTAAAAATATTTTGCTTATAATACATATCGATTGAGTTAGCGCTTTTTTTTTTATTGAATTGTTGTTGTTCCAGTTTTTTGCCTTACATATTTTTTGATAGTACCAAAATGTAACTAAGAAACCTTTAACGAGCTTTAGCAAATTTAAAAAAATGAAAGTCAGCGTCCATTCTTAATTACCAGCTAACATGCTTGGGTCAGTTTGCATAGCAATAAATTATCGAGGAGTTAAGTTTTATCAGTCTTTAAGAACATGTTAACTGTTACACTGGGGAGCGTTAAAAGTACTTCTGAGACAAACAGGCTCAATTATTCATGATATTAACTTGCTGAACACTGGATGCTATAAAGATAATTGGTTTTCGTTTTAAATATTCTACATGCGATCCTTTATGAAGGTTGTATTAAATAAATATATCCACTAAAAATAGATACTTTGAAATATTGTATTTGTTGCATTAGATACTTTTTATTAAAAGTAGGACTTTTGAGCCATGACATGTTTAAAAAGTGCGGTGGTTGAAAACGCAATTAAAATAAGCAAATTATGTATAAAAAGCTAAAAGCATCTGTTAAAAGGGCTGACAAGAATAAATAAGCAAAAACATAAAGCTGTTATTAACGACGTACTCATCTCTTAGAAAATTACCGAAATCATTTTCGTTAATTTTTTATTTTCATGAAATGCGCGCCGCTCTGGGAGTCTTCAAATCCGACCTATTGCCCGCCGGCTAAAGATTAATGATGCAAAGATTAAGGAAGCCATTTTCATAGGCGTGCAAATCCATAGTGATGAAAAGTGGATTTTTCAAATCTTTTCAAAGTACTGATGGAACTTTATTTTTGTGGTTCATAATTTTAAAGCAATAACAATGTTCTAAACTTCATCCTCCTCTGCGACATCACATTAAGAGACATCATTTGTATATTGTTGAAAATAGGCTTTCTACATTAACATCTTGACCTTTTCCCTGGGTAGTGTGAATGATTATCACTTCCATCAAGATATAAGGCAATGGAACAACGATTAATGGTCCTGAGAAATATTATTAATGTAAAACATAAGAACTAATGATTTTTTGATTGCCAATATTTCATTGTTGCAAGAATGATGCTTTAATTGTAAATATGTCAACATTCATAATGAACCCATCATATTCGTCCTTATTTTCTTTATTCACAGCGAAATAGGAAACTTTATTTTTGGAAGCAAACAAGAAATATAAGTTTGTTGCTCAGAATTAAATCCAAAATAAAAATGGGCATTCACTTATTTACAGTCTTTAAAAGCACAGCTTCAATCTCATTACCGACAATTTTATATTCTTTAAAAAAGAAATTTTCGTGGGGATGAAGAATCAAATCGAAAAGTGAGCTCCTCTTTTAACAAGTGTAAAAGGTTGAATTATTAAGTAGCGGATGGATTGAGCACTCATTGGTTTCACAGTGTCCGTCTGTCCCCTTCATGTACGTCATATTTTCCAAATTTTTGACGTAGAAGGTTGAAACTCGGAACGTAGCTTACTATAGGCATGTCCTACTTCACTATTTAGTTTGGTTTTGATTGACTCACTGGGGTCGGAGTTACGGGGATGGGAGTTAGAGGGACCAAGTGATCTGTTTGGTAAAGGAGTGAAATTCGATATGCAGATTCCTCTAGGCAAAATCTACATTACTATGGAGTGTGGGCCAAATTGTCCCAGTGGGGTCGGAGTTGTGGGGGTGGCAGTCACTTGGTTTTTAGAACTATGGCAATATATGGGATGTGGTATATCATTCGATCGAAAATGATGAGAAAGGAAAGAACATATGGCTCTTTTATATTTTATAAATTTTATTTTCGAGAAAATCAATTTTTTGATTAAAAAAATAAATGGAGGGTTAAAAAGTGCAGATAAAGAGTACAAATAGATGAACTCAGGGCTTCCGCTACTTTCCTATACAGTCCTCTCTTAATTTCTTGTTAAGAGAGGATTTTAACTTCATTCCGGTAATTACCTATTGTTGTCTCTTAACTTGCCCCAATCTTAAAAGCTAGAAAGACAAATTAAAGGGATTTCAGTGGAGGGATTCTTGATTGTATAAACAAATCTTTCTGTTTGTTCTACTATCTCTTAAACGGTCCATTGCCACATGCTTAAATCAATAAAACAGTGCTACTTTCAGATAAGGTTGATTATAACAACATGAAGAGATTCCATAGTCTTGGATTGATTCCATTATTTTAATAAAACAAATAGAACAGTTATTTGCACCAATATAAGTTATCTAAAGATGCACGCTAGATAACAGAAAATAAGCAATGCAAACACGAAGAAAATTTTAGTAACTGTTTTTTTAAATAAATGTTGAAAAAAGTAAATATTTTCATTTTATAAATTAGCTCTCTATTCTTTAATATCCCATTATTCTCATTGCTCATCATTACTTCTTTAATAGCCAGTCATCATATGAATATTGCTCACATTGCTCAATTTAATATATGGTAATACAAGATGATCAAAAAGAACGATTACCTGAACAACAATGAAAAACTCTCGAAGAAACAGGCGTAGCGTCAAGCTATATATAGTGCATGATGAATAAGGAGCAATATAAAGAAGATACACCAAATACAGGGTTTTTCATATTCCTCTCAAAAATTTCAGAGCGTTGTTCTATAAAATCCACGACACTCACAGCAAAATGTACTTAATTAATAATAATAGCAAAGTAGTTACTTTTCTGACCGTCAGATGGTCCCTGTTCTAAGTCGTTCTTTTCTGCTTGAATGACATTGAAAGGTTTCCAGACCTTGAAAGTTTTCATTATAGGATTGTCTGAAGTCTAAAGTGTACAGAGATCGACCAATGCAATCCTTCATGGTTAGAAATTCAATTATTCTTCTACTAAAATTTTCTTTATTATGCGCCAAAAATCTTACCTAAAGAGGCATTTCCACTCGAAACATAGCAGCAAGAATACATAAAGGTGTACAAGTCATTAACTCCTGGTATCAGATTATTGTATATACTTTGAGATTTTTTGCATTTTCAAATTTTTAATTGCTTTTGGAATATTTGTTAATTACCTATCGTAGCTGTGCAAAGAGGTAGATGGAGAACATTTTGAACATATTTGTGACTCATTTGTTATGTATAAGACATAGAACTCTGTTATTTATATGAAAAATTAATACAGATTTTCTGAGTTTTTCTGAGTTGTGAATCTGTTTGAAAAGGGACTTTATAATCATCCTGTACATAAGTCTGATCTACTTAGTTAATTACATCTCAAACCCGTTAGGGTCGCGAGGGCAGTAACCTTATGGAGGATCTCCAGTGATCGTCATCTTCCGCCATCGGAGGCTTCTCCTCAATGGTAATACCCAAACGACTCGAACCCAGATTCTCCATGTTGTCTATCTATCTGGTTCTGCGCTGGTCCCTTGGTCTTGGTAAATAGTAATTACCTAGGAAGACTAGTTTGCGGCATCCGTATCACGAAGGCATACCAATACAACTGAGACATCTCAATGCGGAAAAGTAACGGCTCAACAACTAAAGACTTCCTTATTGTGCTGCTGGCACTCTATCTACTAAGGTAACACCAGCACGCACCTATCAGGAACCTCATTTCGGCCGCTTGCTGCGTGATCGAACCCTTTCGGTTATTACCGTAGATGAGAATAGGGAGAAAGATATATTTGAAAACAGAGAGTTTGTCTTTGTTTTTCTAGCTCACATTTTGTTACACGGATCACCACAGTTTGTCCGGTCCGAGCAACCAATTTCCTGTCCTGCCGCTGTTGTCGTTCCTAAGATTATTCTATTTGAAATTATTGAAAGATTTATTTATGTTAATTCTTTTAAACAAACCGAAAATAGGACACGGTTTTCCTTTTTAAAAAACGGCATCAAAATGAGTCACAAGCATAATTAATAGGGTACTCTATTAGTCCGGTCTTTTAGAGAACGTTCTCTAAGAGAATGTAGCTACTATAACAAATAATGTATGATGGAAATGTCAAGGAACAATTCAGAAAAAGGCTGAAATTGTCCTTTTGCATGACTCCAGATGACAGAAAAATTTTATCTTTAGTCATTTTACTTTCGGGACCGGAACCGTGGGACTCTTATGTTCTTTACGTTGCCATCTCTTATTTCCGCTTCGAAGAAATTAAAAATTAATGAAAATGCTAAACACTCTGATGAGTAAGCGGCTGTTTGAACAAAAGTTTGCTAAATGCTGAAACTAGAAATTTTCTTCGATAGTAGTTATAAAGTCACTGAGATTTTTTCCGCTCAGGTTTGATACTAACTGTAAGTGAGATGAAACTACTACCCAAATACAAAAAAAAAGGTTGAGCGAGAGACCCTGAGTGGATGTAAACACAAAAAGAAAATTATTGAAAATTACAAAGCAAACAATTTGGAACATTGCAAACGTGGAGGTGTAGTCAACTGTCTCAGCTACCTGCAAAATAAAAATAAGCATTTTTAATAAGTAAAGAACGAAGCTATTGATCATCGACGTTGTTTTACTTGTCAAGAAAAAGTGGCGGCAATCAATTGTTTTTCTGTATAATTTAGAAATTAACTCATAATTTAATAAATTCCAGGTTTCTTATTCATAAAAAGTATTTCACCATTATGTGAACAGGGTATAGGGTAGCTTCATGATTTGGATATTGTAAATTGAAGTCAGTAGAAAACATTTTTTTCATATCATCATGAGGCGAAATCAGAAGGGATATAATAAAGAAATACAATGAACAGAAGTCGGAACGAGCAATTGAAAAGAATTACGAGTAAGTAAATCCGTCCACAACATCATTGCACATTATAAGAAAATGGGAACTGTAGACCTGGACTTTCAACTGGCCGACCAAGAAAAGCATCCGAAAGAGATCGTCAAAATCTTCTGAAAGTACAATCATTAAAAGTAAGAGACAAATCACTACTCCTGAAATAAACGGTGACTGGTGCCGTGTAATAAAGGTGGTTTCAGTTGAAACTTACGGTCGTGAAATCCATGCTTTAAGTGCTTCTGGTGTAGGCCATCTATAGTTCATCGATGTCACTGTTAACGTTGATAAGTACTACATACAGTTACTTTAGCAGGAGCTTTTGTTTTCTGTCGCAAAACTTCGTCCAAATTGAGACTGAATATTCCAGCAAGATAGGGCTTCATGTTAAGCATCGCGGAAGACATTAAATGGCTTCCAGATCATCTTCTAACTCTTAAATGGTCAGCAATGATATGTCCTCGATTGAAAACATATAGGAAATATTGAAATCGGACAAAGGAAAGGTTATAATGGATGAAATCTTTAGTGAAGAGTGCCAGCTACTTATGAACACCATGCCAGATCGCGTGAAAGCTTTTTAAAAGCTAAAGGTGTCAACACGTTTTTGAGAGATGTGCCCCAACTTTTTGTGGTGCGTGATGTGGTGCTCTAACTTTTTCGTGGCATATAAAATAACTTCGATGATCAATAGCATATAAAATTCTTATTTAGAAGGTTGATAAACAATCTTACAAAAAAGGAACTTGCAGTTTATAGTTTATCACTCCGTAGTTTTCTTTTGATCTATAGCTCTCTTCAGAATGCAACTTTATTATTATTATTATTATTATTATTATTATTATTATTATTATTATAAAATTCAAAAAAATTGTTTGAAATACAGTATGGTGCCTGCGGCATCTTAAAATTCTCTTTTTTAACGAGACCATTTTCATTTTCATTTAGTTTTATGGATTTTGCCTTTTTCTATATTGAATAAAAAAATAATCGAAATATTACTTTATTCCACTGCTAAAAATAAAAATATAAAAGGAAAACAAGAAACTGGAAGCTGTAGATTAAAAAAAGTATGAAGATAAGGCATTGGAAAACTTGCAGCCTTATTCAAAGGCAAACACATGAAAGAAAAAAAATGATTTATTAAAAAAAAAAGCTCTTCATAATGAAAGAAACGGAAATACATTTTCTTTCGTTTTTCGAAATTCAGCTGCAAACCAACATTGCCGGAAGTGGTATCAAATCGAGCGAAAGCAGCAGCTGCGTTTACTTAACTCTCGACCATCTTATCAACGTAGGCCAGCGGTGAATTGTCGGCCGATTGCTCGCAATCCTTCGCCTTCCTCCCCGACGACACAGTGGGATATCTTCGGCGAAGTTCAAATCAACAGCAAACAGCTTAAACCATTTAGTTCTGAATGGAAAGGAAAGGGCGTCGGCCAATTGAGGCGAGGGTCCGGCTTCTCTGTTTACCGTTCATCCTCTCTCTTTCTCGTCTCCCTCATAAGTTGGAGCCATCTTCTTTCCTTAGGGCTTAGTACACCTAATTCGCAACGACACAGGGATGCTATTTCGTCTTCTCCAACAAGCGTCGCCTCATGTCGAACTCCGGATTTAGGAGCGATCGTGAGGGCGCGTGAAGGAGAATGTTCCAAGCAGCCACTTCAATATGGAAAAGGGGGACGCGTAACACCCTCGCAAATCCTCTGGAGACCCCGTGACGAAGGCGACGATATGAAGCGCCTCTCGTGTAGGATTAGACGCCCGAGCCCTTTTCACTCGGTCCACTTTTGTCTCTCTCACTCACTCTCTCTCTCTCTCTCCTTGCCAGCCCACACTCTTCCCCCCACCAACTCCTTCTCTTTGCATCACCGTGGGAAGCTTTTTCCAAAGGACCATTCATTCGGCTCTGAATCCCAACCGTCCAACTTCAATAGGAATTGTCTTATCTTTCAAGAGTCTCGACAATCTTTGGACGAGAGAAGTTTCTAAGTGTTTTATTAATAGAAAACTCGTTGTGGTTTATTAATTCAACGCTCTTCCATGTCGCCCAAATTTTTGAATTATAAATTTTAAGGCGTCTTTCGTTTTCTATCGAAGACATTCTCGAACAGGAAAATTTTCCACTTCGGTCAACCACTTAGGTGTCCTGTCTTCGAACAGCCGATAAGCAGACCTGAGATGAAAGGTGATCTCATGGACTCACTACGGCACCAAATAATCTTAGTTTTTCGTGAAACGAGAAGGGTTTTTTTTGTGAGAAATGTAACTTAATAGGAAATATCTTCTTTTTCCTTTTTTCTTTCTTAAAAGTTTAATTGGATTTATTACGAGATTTGAGACGCAATTAAACAGACCAATTGTGGCAGTGTCTTATTATGTTATTGAATTTCTGAATAATTCCCGAGGTCTTTTAGTTGCAGAATTTCAAAACTGATTCGAGTGTAAGATTATACGTTAATATGTGGCAAGAAATTATAAATGAAAATGATAAGATAAGGAAAAAAATTATGATAAAAAAGCAAACGTAATTTCTTTTATGATGCCTGTAATGAAAATTTGCCAGGAAGGAAATTCAACACTTGGAGAAAATTTGTTTCTTCACTAAGTATTTAATTAGACGCGTATCATTAGAATATTATTAAGTTTTAATTGCCTTAATAAGCGTTAATAACGATTTTAACGTCTCTTTTTATTAAAAATTATAGAAAATGCAGTATTCATAATAATATTAACGCAACAATAATTAAAGACAGTAAGTGTCATTCAAGTATATTGAGAATTAATCTAGGTGTAAAAAATATTTGTGAAAAATACAGTTTTCAACAAATTTTATTTTTTTCCTAAATCGGTGTGGTTAAAATCGAGGTTTCGTAAACTTTAATAAGAATAGCCTAATGGAACTCAAGTAGAATTTAAATTCACTGAATGACTCGCTGATGAATGTAGAGCACGGAGGTAATTTATACCTGACCTTAAAAGAGAAAAAAATTCTAAAAATAAACACAAAACGTTTTCTGGAGTAAATTATAATGAATTGTTTTTAGGACTTCTCAGTAAGTGAATGGCTATTGGAAAATATTTTTTTTGAGTATTGAGTACTGTACAGCATAAAACAAAAACTAAACAAAATTAATCCATTAATATGGTATAAAAACAAGAAAGAAATAAAAATGGGCTCTAATGCATTGTTCGACATTGAAATGTGACCAAACGAAAGCTTAACAAGCAAACGAGCGTAAATGTTCGAGAATGAGAAACATGTCATGCATTCAGATCTATCTAGAGATATTGGGAGATAAACGTGAGCGGAAAGTCATGTTGAAAATTATACAGCGTCAATTCAAAATAAATTAAACTACTTTGAGTGTTTAGTACAAAGTAGCCATTTATTACAGCAAGGTATCAATGAATAGGATAGGAAAACTTAAAATTTACGTAAAATTTGACCTGGATTCTATTTTTTGTAAATTTCATTGTTGCAAAAATCTAAAGTTTCATTGTTGGGATGGCAACTATCGCCTGCCATGCAAACGCAGCACCACTCATCCGGTTGCCATGACAACCAATTGTTGGTTTAAACAAAATGGCGGACAGCGATGTGTCGATCAAAGTGGAACAACGAATGATCATCAAGTTTCTCAAAACGAAGGTGTGAAAGCTTCTGTAATTCATTAGAGACTTCAAAGACAGTTCACCGAGTCATGTTTGTCTCGATCATCCGTCTTTGCTTGGTGCCAAAAGTTTGAAGGAGGGCGAGAATCCACCGGCAATGAACCTCATAAAGTAAGGCCAGCAACTGCTGTCAATGAAGGCATCATCGCACGAAAAAATGAGCTGATAAGGGACAACAGGCGGATTCATGTCTGGAATTGGCTTCAATACTGAACATCAGTACTAGCAGTGTGGAGACCATTACTGAAATTCAACAACTCTAATTCTCCGAGGATCACAAAACCACCTGGGTGGAAATCTTTTCCATACTGCTGAAGCGATATGACAGGGAAGGTGACAGGTTCCTAAGGCATGTTGCGACTACCGACGAGACATGGATTCATCATCATACTCCTGAAAGCAAGTGTGCGAGCGTGGAGGGGCGACACACTGACTCACCACGACCCAAGAAATTCGAGATTACGCCGTCGGCAACGAAAAGTGACGGCGAATATACTTTGGGACATTAAGTGTATCATTCATGTCGATTTTCTGGAAGAACCTGACGTTTTGAGGACGTCCCTGAAGTCTGCACTAAGGAAAAAGCGATTAGAACTCCTTACCAGTGGTGTTTGTATTCTGCAAGACAATGACAGACCACACACATCCAAAACGACTATGGACACACTGACGGAACTCGAATGGGACATCTTACTACATTCTACTTACAGGGCGGATCTCTCCTCTTGCGACTATCACCTTTTTGGGCCATTGAAAGAGTTCTTGGGAGGGCAGAAGTTCGGCTCGAATGAGGAATTGAAAAAGGCTGTCCTGACGTAGTTTCGACATAAGCCTGAAGATTTCTGTTAAACCGGTATCCAGATGCTCCTAGAACGCTGGAAAAATGTGTAGAGAAGCAAGGAGAATTCGTTGAGAAATAACTGGTGTGTTTTTTTTTTTTTTGTAGTCCAGGTCAAATTTGAACGCCCCCTCATACATCATAATTGTACTTTCATTGTGAGATCTACGTTTTACACGATAAAAATCCAATATACACGTATATTCCATGTGAATGGAAAGGTCAACTGCTATTGTATGCACATTTGGGGCGCAAAGAAGGCAATAATACCATTGATCATATGACTCCTTGACAATCTTATAACTTTTGCGCCAAATAACAAAGGAAAATTTTTGTCCCTCTTTTTCATGGGAATCAATCATAACTGGGAAATAGTTCGTAATCCCTTAATTACATACTGATTCATACTGGTAGTGTTCTTAATCACCTAATTATATGAAGACTTGAGTGACTACTGGTCCAACATGATGGTACAACACCCCGTTATCGCAACGCATCTGCCTCACCGCCGGATTAGCCGTGGAAACAGGACTGACATTTTGCATTGGCCACCTGTGATTTTTTTTTTCTGTGAGGGTGGGGGGATATGTGAAGGACATTGTTTATGTTAGATCTATACCACAAAATCTGCTTCAATTACGACTGCCATTGCAGCTAACGATGTGGACCTGCTGGTTCGTGTATGACTCGTTTATATTAGTAAATTATCGCCTCGGTTCTCACACTGAATGCTTGTGACTCATTGAGATGTATGTAATCTTTGAGAATTTCACTGATACTGTACACGTTGCTCAGTTATAAATAGTTACTTTAAACATGTAACATAGTTTTATTCATTCATGACTGTGTTTTTAATTTGATGTATAATAATTAAAATAATAAACATTTTGAACTTCATTTTGCCTCTATTCGTTTCTCTAAATATCTTTCAGGATAAATAGTATCACGTTCTTTTATAATAATTTTATATTAAGAAAAATCAACACGACTGGAAAAGATGCGAGAATATCTAATTAATAATGCAAAAGTTTATTTAATATTTGCTTAACAATAAAATCATATGAGCATTAACGATTAAATTTTAGAGATGAATGGAGTGACGAGCTTTGTGTTAAACCATCGAGGCCTTCAGTGTATGAGCGCAGTTCATATATATAAAAGATAAACCTTAAAAACCCTCTTGACAGAAGGGATGTAGAGGAAGATTAATTCCCTAACAACACGTAGACCTGTCAATGGCTTGTCTGACATCTTCCGTAAGCTCTTTAGAGGCAATTGTCTCCATCTCGGCTTGCGCAAAAAAAGGGGGAAAAAAGACTGCAATCAAAGGCACTTAGCTCAAGGAAGACGAAGTATCCGACGTGGAAGACTGAAATTCTCTTTAGATTTCTTTTTTTCGTGGGCGGAGACAAGTGTTAGTCCGGTCATTGGAATGCGTAGCACCAGTTCATCTCTAATGAATTTACTCTATTATCTCCGAAATTGATCACACGTAAACTAAGTCCTAATACAAATAACAGTATTTCAGCGTTCAACCGTTATGGTTCTCGAAATAATTTGATCACGGACAGATGAACAAATTAAAGCTAATATTCCATTGCTTGAAACACAATGTGATATTTAAAATGCAGCGCAGTAACGTGAGCGACATTAAGTAGAAAGTTGTTTACAATAAAATAAGCTACAAATAAATTCTTCTGGGGATAATTTAAGACTTTTTTCTGAGAAAAATTCTTAATTATCCTCTCACGCATAAACGAGATAATTAAAGCGAAAGCTATAAGCGGATGAATCTGTTGTAGTTTAGAAATCATCAATATAACCATTATTCCCATAGTCAACAGTAAAGGCCCTGTCCTAAAGTCTAAAAATGTTCATTAATGTTAACATTAAAATAATCACTAACGATGATAATTTGACTGTCTGTCACCCAGGTGCTTCTTCAGTGGTAAGAACATGAAAATTACTGCGTGGCAGGTGAGGCTTTTTGGGGGAGGATGCAGAAATCTCAATAAGTTGGCGATGCTTTCAACCGATAAGTCCCTTCAATCGCAGAAATCTGATCACACTATTCACTTCAACGTTTGACCATGTTTCCTTAAGCGTCACCATTTTATAGAGATGTTGGAATAGTATGATTGATATGAAGCTCCATATAATGGCCATGAGGCATATTACTGGCAATAGAAAAAGAAATAAACAGAAAACAAAGTAATAAAAAAGAAATAAACAGTGTTAACCTGCTTCAGCCTAAGGGGAAATTATTACCATAAAGGGAATATTACTTCAGTTGCCAGAAGTATGCGGACACATGCACATAAAGAAACAACATTTATTATGATATGCTAGGTTGACTTTCGACTAGTTTTTGATAAGTTTCTGCAGGAATTGCGTTGGTGAGATCCGCAGTAGATGTTGGCTGCTCGATCTGGCCCGCAATCGATATTCCAAATCATCCCAGAGAGCTTCGATTGGATTTAGGTCCGGGTTCTGAGCGGGCCAGGCCATTTCTTTAACATCCATGTCATGGAACCATTCTTGTAGTCACCTCGCTTTCTGAGCTGAGGCATTATCATGTTGAAACAGTAAAGGGCCTAATTGTTCCCCCCGAATTGTTCCCACAATTTTGGAAACTCTGAATTGTTCAGAGAATGTCTATTATACCATGCACTGTTCAGGTCTCCCTTCAGTGGAAGCAAGGAACCCAGCCCAAACCATGAGAAGTATCCCCAGATCTTGATGCATCACCAAAGTTTACAGTTGGCACAACACATTCCCGCAGGAACTGTTCCTTAGGCGTCCGACTGACACAAACCTTTCCATCGGACTGCCAGATGGTGTAGCGTGATTCGTCACGCCAATGAACGCGTTTTCACTGTCCGGAGTCCAGTTGCATCGAGCTGTGCACCACCCCAACAGACGTTTGGAATTGGTGTTATTGATGTCAGGCTAGTGTGCTGCTGCTGCTGGTAATCCATTGCATGTAATTCTCTGCGGACAGTTCTAGTGCTGGCCAGGCTGGTGGATGCTTATCGGAATTCGTTAACAGGGATTTAGCGGAGGATATCTGATTTGTGCATTCAACGCATTTAGCGTTCGGCTGTCCCTGTCTGTCATTATCTTTGGTCTGGTTCTCCGTTTTTGAGCTGTTGTTGTTCCATGAAGTTTTCACTTTAGGATTACATCACTAATAGTGGAATGAGGCACATCCAGTAGGATTTGTTGTTGCAGATATAGCATCCGAAGATAGTGCCATGTTTGAAGTCACTAAGCTGGTCGGAACGACTCATTGAATTATTTTCGCTAGCTAAATGCCTGTCTCACACTGAAGAAACTGCTGGATATACATCTACGAGCCATAGTTGTTATGGAAATCAGCAATACTATATTTCGAAGGAGTGTCCGGATGCTTATGGCAACACGGGGTATATAACGATACATGGAATATGACAACGGTGTTCCTTGATGGTGATAGTCTTATTTGTTGAACTATCCTCATAGAACTGCACATAGCTGCAAGACCATATATGATTAAGTTGTAGGCTTCCCGTTATTCTAATTAAACTGCAATCTAATCCGTTATGCTATATCAACACTTCATAATGAATGAAGATATTGAGAATATTTTATAAGTGGGAATGAATACTGGTGATCGAAATGACAAGTAGATTTATTTTGGTACAAAAAATGTTAACGAATTTGTGTGGGAATAAATTCATCGAATTGATTTGTGCAATAGGAGCAATTTTATTTTTATAAATAGCAGAATACAAGCTGCGAAGTTGCTTACTTGCATATCGTGTGCTAATGAGTTGTTAAATATAAAAAATCTCATTTAGTTGTTAACAGTTTATGAAAATACTTACTGATCCAAGGAGAGAAAAATAGCGATGCCGGCGACATAGTTTCGATGACCAAAACTCTTCGATGTTCGAAGTCAATGAACATAATCCACGTAGGCAATGTACGTAGCAGAACATTGTTAAGGACCAATACCTTTGGAAAAGCAAGTCCAGTATCCAGCTCGCAACTTACGGAATTTCAGAATAGAAATCACACCGTTTATTTATTCAGTGATTGAAGATTTATACAACTGTAACATGAATGATTGGAGCAAAGCACACACTTACAACAGTATAGTGATTTAAACAGTTATATAAGCTTCCTATTACTAGTTTTTGTAGTCATACTTAAGCAATTGATAACTAAATGTCCTTAGAAGATGAATTGGTTAAAATATATTGATAAGAGTTTAATTACAATAAAAATGGACCGCCGTATGTTCGTGTGATTAATTTTGTTTCAGTGACTACAAATTTATACACATTGCAATCAAATTAAACGACAATGGAATGAAAATAAATTTTTTTAAATTAATTAGATAAGTTAATATCATAATTAGAAATTAATTAGCGATACATTTTCTATTTGTCATGAAGACAACACCCCATTTAAAGAATTCCTCTCGAAATGCTCCGATTAATTGTAATTAAGGAGATTGCTCTATATCTTGTTATAGGTGGGGGAGAGGGGGTTGAAGGTTCTCTGACAATGGATTCGAAATGCCCTCTCCGGTTCTCGTTGTCGGACTAAGCGTTGCCGAAGATAATTAGCAATTTGGCCGAGGCAATAGAATTTTATTCTCCTACTTAGAGCGTATTACCAGTGAGGGCCAAGTCAGCCGTCCTTGCTTCTTCGCTTCCTAACTATTCATAGGCTGAATTAATCGCGTCCCTGGGAGCTCAGGCTGAGGAAATTAGATCTCCCGCCACAGCAATTACACTGGCTCACAAAGTCTCAACCACTTACTACTGTTCTATCCTACATCCACGGTGATCTCCACCACCACCAACGCCACCCTCAACCCTTTTTCTCCGTTTGAAAGGATGAGAAATTACTTCCAGTCAAATAAGGCTAGAGAAAATGACCGTCTGTTATTCTTCAATGATAGAAGTAGATCAGTTTTTTTATCTCATCATACATCTAGTATTATATACTACAAATTTCTAGTTGTGAGTTATTAATATTAAGATTGCAGTTCTATAGCGACTTGAGATGTAGTGTAATCAACATTTCCATCCTAGGAGAAGTTAACCAGCAAATAGTTGTATGCATATCCGTTGATACCTTAGAGAACCATTAAGCCGTCTTAAAAATTGAGAAACAAAGGAAAAGCAATAAAGCAAAGATAATACAGGGTAATTTTAAAGTTGTGCAACCCATATTTTCTGTTATATCTCCCAAAAATATAAAGATGCAATTTTAAATTCGTGTCATAGAAACTTTATTTTATGCATGATAGAAGGCGTTATTTAGTGAGGACACAATCACGTGATATAATTCAACTTTCAAATTGATGTTCATTCTGGAGTGCTATTAATAATTCAAAAGCGTTCAGACGGCGTTTCGCAAACAGTTTACAACCCGAGAGGGGTCGAATAAGTCAACAATACACCATTTAGTTCAGTGTTTGATGATCGGATCATTTCGCTTGGATTATGCCACCCCGATTACCTTATCTAACGCCAATATATTTATTTCACTGGTCTTATCTCAAAGAACGTGTATACGTTATTTTGTATTGATATCTTTCTTTGTTCAACATAAAATATGGATTACAAGGTTTTAGAATCACTTTGTATTTTCTCCAGAACAATTCCTTGTTTGCACATTAAATTTATATAGCGCTATTTAAAATAATTTTCCCACTTTAAAATTAAGATAATTTTATACCTTCAACCATCTCTTGAACAGAAATACATCAAATGGAGATCAGGAAATATCCGAGTTTCAGTAGGTCACCGTGAGATATATTTGGAAGTAAATCTTTTGGTTCATGTATGAAATTTGCTAAATTCGAAAATATAGTCATTTGAAATCAGATGCAAGAAATCAAATTTTGTATATGACCTAACTTGCATAAGCAGGTCATATACAAAATTTATCTCAGAATCTGAAACAGACAGGAACCAATTTTCAATTACAAACTTCTTCCGCAAACAATTATGAACACAATAAAAAAGTTCATCATAATCGGATGAATATATCACTCAAAAATGAAGCAAACATTTCTACGTGCAAAAAACTGATTTATTTTTCACATGTAAAAATACACAGAGGCTACTCAGCAAACAAAAACTAATTAAGGATGTGGTCAAAATAGACACTTTTTGCACAACCTCAAACGATATGCGAAATACGAAAGGCGAAATGCGAAAGGTGACATTTCGTCTTTCTCCTTTCGTATTTCGTTTTGAGAGTTTTTGCACCCGCGAAAAAAGAAACGCGAAAAGAGAAATGCGAAAAAGAGAAATTCCAGATTTTCGATACTGCCAACATCAGGTTTTACATGTACACTGCTCAGCTCACTCTGATATCTGATTTTCAGCATCATGGCAGGAAGGAGAAGTAAGTACTATTAAAGTTTAAAGCCATAACTCGTGGTGGGATTTAACATTGTGTTAAACAACTGCGAAGCAGTTTCCTCGTCGGACGCCATGTTGGTTAAGGTGAGGAACTTCATGGATGAAGAAAAGATGGATGGGACACTCCTATGCGTCGAGCGTGAGTTTTTTTTCAGTGGCGCTCTCTGGCGATTTGCGTAGTACTAAACCAAACCAGTCTGGGAAATAAAAAAATATAGTTTCAGTTTCTGCTTTGCGCAGTACTAAACCGAAACTTCACCACCATCGTTTCGATTTGCGCAGTACTAGAATTTTTTTTAAAAAAGAAATTCATATATTAAGTGACTTTTTAAGATAAAAGTGTGCTTAGAAAGTTTTTTATATTTTTTATTTTTATGTTTTTAGTCTATTTTTAATTTTATTAACCTAATCTAAGCAGACGATTATATTTAGTACTACGCAAAGCTCCAGATGTCGCCCCAAAATCAAACTCACTGAGGAAGGCAATGGAGTGTCCCATCCATCTTTTCTTCATCCATGGGAACTTGCTGTCAGAGCGTGGAGGTTTCCCGCAGCACGCATGCGCGACGACAAATTTGGTTACCAAAGGTGGCAACGAAATTTTTTAGAATTTTCTTATTTCGTTCGACAAAACCTGGCATGACCAAAGATACATGGCAGTCACATGACCAGAATGCCACCTATCGCATTTCGCCTTTCGTATTTCGCATATCGTTTGAGGTTGCAAAAACTCTCTAATATCTCTTCAGTCTTCCACCAAGCCCAGTCTTCGTCGCGCCAGTCTTCCACCAACCCCAAACCACAGTTGAGTGCGATGTTGGACGGAGGATATGCTCTTCCTAACAACCTTTAGAGGAGATGTGACATGATCTGCATGTAGAAATGTTTGTTTCAAATTTGAGTGATATACGTCTTCATCCGATTATGACACGTTTTTTATTGTGTTCACAATGGAATGAAGAACAAGTCTGTAATTGAAAATTTGTCCCCGTCTGTTACGGTTTATGAAATAAATTTGGTATATGACTTAATAACCAGGTCGTCGGAAGGTCACCAACAGGTGACCCACTCACGATTTCCTACTTGTTGGTTGGACGTATTTCATTTACATCATCAATAATACAAACATTTATTGCTGTACTTTACGGTTTTAATATATTTGATAAAATATAAGAAATATACTTGTTCAGATGGGTTTATTATTTGAAAAATAAGTATACGCGGATGAATTTGTTCAGATACATATTAGCATAAATTATTGAGCACATAAATTTAAATATGAAAAAGGTGATATTCAAATCAGAATAGCAGTTTCCAATATATACGAGGAGTTGTTTGTGATGTATAATTGTTTGTGATGTATACAAAATATATTGTCTACTATAAAGGAGTTTTAAAACAGCTTTTTGTCCTTAATAAAGTCGTTTTCACTTTTTTTCGGCGTGGATAGTTTCAAAATCCTTTTAAACTTTTTAAAGCCGCAGGCAAAATCATACCTGGTGCCGTGCCGTAATTTAATTAATCTGTCCAATGACGAAGGTTACTGCATCAGCTAAAAAATGCTGCAGAAAGTGAGAGATGGAGCAGAGGCCGTTGAAAACGAACAAATAAACCGGGAAGGGCAGTTTTATTGGTATCAACTCTGATCCCACGTACCAATAAGTAAAGTTGTTAAAAGCTGCATAAGAGTACTGTTCTCTGGATTTTTAAGAAAGAGACACTGATTCAATTTTTTTTTTGCATGATATTATGTAAAATCAGTTTATCGATAATGAATTTGTTTAATTTAAATATTTTATGAGAATTATTAGAATTAAAATTCAAATCAGTATGCATGAGCCGATTGTTAAGGGAGCAATGAATAAATTCAAATTAAAATTTATCAACGAGCGCGAAAGTATTTATCTTATTTTTTCATGACTTTAAGCAAGAAATAGATTCTAGAAAATTTTTCCTGGCGAAGAGCCCGTGCAATACAAAAAAAAGCAGTGGCACAATACCCGAGTTTTCTCCTCGCCACCAGCAACAAAAACAAAAAACCGTTTTTTGGGAGTCGAGATTGTTAAAGAAGCGAATGGAGGGAAAAGGAACAGGGGATGGGGGAATACAAAAGGATACACGCAGTGCATTTCCCCTCTTGAAACGTCGATGTTCTGCCTTCAGCTTATTCCTCTATGGCCACCCACCTATCTACTCCCCGCCCCACCCGTCCAACCTCCTCTCCCCTTTATCCACCTTCTCCATCTCCAAAAAAATAAGAAAAAAGAGAGGAAGAAAGCCTCTCCGGAGTTCAGTGTTTACTTAGATAAGAGGCAAGGGAAACAGTTTCGATCCAAGAGCTTTTAGATGAACCAGATTTCTCGAGGAATTCTCTGTGTTCAAGGCAATTTAATGGGGGAAAACAAGCGAAAACAATAACATATTTGAGGTTGATGCAAAACTTGTCTCAGCTAACTAAACTCTTATCAAAACCTATATGCAAAAATTGTTAATTCTAAAATCATATATGGCAGTTGTTTCCCTTCATATCATGAAAATGGTTCATTTATTGCAGTTCTATAGCATAATGCATAAATAATGCAATGATTAGCAATATATATATAAGCGTTTGACAATGTGAATTTCTCAAATAAATAAATAAATAAATAAATAAATAACCGATCATACGTGATAGTCCTCAAAGATTTACTGCTAATTCCCATAGCGAGGTGAAATCCTTATCGCATCCTGAAGTTTCCATTATCATAAATCACGAAGAAAGGAAAACAAGTACTTTTCTAATGAATTCTGTCGGACCAAAGCAGTTTGAAAGCCAGGCCCATTAAATTTTTGAACAATGTAACATCTTAGGTGGCCATGGAGGATTCACTTCATTACAATGGAAAACGGATTTATTTGAAGGCCTCAGGCTCTGGCACCACTTCGTCTCGAATAACCTGGCACTGTAATCGAAGCCATTTTGCTGTTAAAAATTACATTGAATCTTACTCAGTCCCATAATATATATCATTTCCATAATCCTCTGATTCTGAATGTATTCTCAAATATAAAGCGAACTTAAGGTACATCTGCAAAAAAAATTAAAACAATAATAAAAAGAATTCTTTTATATATTCTACGATTTTATTTAAATTTCTTTTTATTGCAATTTAACACACACACACAAGTTAAACAGAAATGCCCTATAAAATTTTCCTCTTAAATTTCAGCAGGAAAAATTGTCACTAACAGTTTGTTGGTAACAGTTCACTCAACAGGTCTCTAAAATAGTTTCCTTATTTCAATATTTCAATATATACTGGTAACCCCAAATTAAATTGAAAAACAAAAATGAGGACCATTTCAAAAGTAAACAATGAACTTTAGTAAAACATGATATGGAAAGACAATGATATATGAAGAGAAATTTTCCAAAAATTACTCATGTTCATGAAACAGGCATTATGATTAATACTAGCTTAACGGATATATATATTTACTGACTAATCCAAATTCTGTTTAAGCAGTCTCTCGACGTATTTGCATTTGGAATTTGACATCTCCCATCTAACATCAGGATGATGTTGAATTCCAGACGTGAATACGTCGAGAGACTGCTTAAACATCTTGTAAATTGAGCTCGGTCCTAAGACTGATGCTAGTTTACACCACCTAAGATGAAAACCATCAGTACACAGCTTGGCCTTTGTACATAGTTTGGCCTTTGTACACAGTTTGTCTCGATATTGTTTTATCCGTAATAGCTGACAAAACAGAAAAAAGCTGGCGTGCTGTTGACTCGCTATGGTTTTGGCTCGTCTTCCCAGTGTGTTTTGGCTCTTTGGAGTCCTTGCCGTGGTTGTTGCTACAATTTTCTGAGATTGTCGCCCGAGTTTGAATATCATTTCACTGGAAACGTTCAGCCGTTTTGCAATCTCGGCTTGAGATTGGCCTGCTTCCAATCTTCTGACTGTCTCTGCATTTAAGAGTCGTTGTGTTTCATTTATAAGAAAACTCCATCTATAGTCACTGAAAGACTCACTGCTGAAGAAAGTTTCTGTGTTTCACTTATCTGGAAGCATACGACGCATATCTTCGTTTACTTTTCCTAGGCGAGTTTCTTTTGGATATGTCTGATTATTATTATTTAGGAAATTGCATTCCAAGTTTTGGTAAAGTTCGTCGTCTACTACTTGAGATAGTTTTTATTTTGTGCTTGTCAGTTTAAATTTGGACACAAATGGACATAAATATGTATCAACTCGTGCTTATGCAGCTATACTAAGTGGTCACACTAAATAATTAGTTAGCGCAATTTCTTTCGAAAAAGTTTTTTATAGTTTGAATTAGTGAATAAAGACTAAAAATAATGAGTATTTTTGCAATATGGATTATGTTTAAAATCCATTTTAAAAGACATTGATAAACATGGATTTCTTCTCTCCTCTCATTTCTTTTCAACATTATTTTGAAAGTTTTGGTTGATTTTATGATTTTATTGCCCAAACAACTGTTATGATCTTTAAAAGCAATTGAAGATCCCTTATCTCTTTTTCTTCGGTTGTGTTTGCTTATAATATGATTTCCGACGAATGGAGATAACGGCTTATCGTTAAAAGCTACCTTAATCTAGTTTTCAGTTTTCGTCGGCGATTACATATGGCGCATAAGTTAAGAAATGCAAAGAAAAAATAGTTCAGAATTTTAAGCGTAAAAATATCTTAGATAGGAGCATTTATCTTAAGCTAAAAGGAATAAAGTATGTATTGAAAATTTAAGATAAGGAAGGCGTCGTGAAGAGATCTTTATTCTTTCTAGTGGATATGGATATTAAAATTGAATTTGAGAGAACTTGTTTTTTCATTTTAATTATGAAGAAAATCTTGAAATATTTTTATATTTTAGGGATTACAGCTATTAAAGTGGTTGAAGATACATATGGCATTTTAAACGAAGAATTTACTTCAAAACTTTTATCGGTAAGTCTTTTGGACTTCTCAGTGCCTTTTTGATCTTATTAGGAGTATTATTTAAGTGATGTAGGATATTATTATAGCATTTATTGCTTTTGACTTTGATGTCTTAGACTAGATTAGATTTTAAGCTAAATAGTAATTTATACGATCAGCTAAGTAAGAGAGTTAAAAGATAAACCGTTTATCATAAAAATAATTGGTTTCTGCTTTATATTCAAAGGCAAGATTTTATTTTCGATATTAGCATTTCCATTATTGTAACTTCATCATCCTCCAAATTGGATTGAATTCATTTTCTATGCTTGTTTTGTTAAAGGGTTAATCGCATTAGCGTGGTAAATCGATTAAATTCATCGGTTGTTGCAAATTCAATCAACAAAGAAAACTTATTCGCCATCACAGACGATCCATTGTCTCAGTTAGCGAAGAAGATTCTCTTCCATCAAAGACCCGTGGATTAAATGAAAACAAGGAGGAGGAGGAGGAGGAGGAGGAGAAGAAGGAACCTCATAACAGGGAGTCTTTTCTGCTCAATGGCCAAAAGCTGCGAAAAAGGGCGCATGTGGTGAGAAGAGGAAGTCATTAGGCGAAAAAAGGGTTAAGAAACAAAAGTAGGGGAAAGGCAATGCCTAACGGCAATGACTATCTATTGGGTGGCGCCCCACCTGGCCGCACCGCCAACTAATTGCCGCGGAAGAGCCGGGCTCGTTGATGGCAGCTGCTCCGCCCGCCTCGTGGCCAACAACATGGCTGACCGGACAAGATAGCCAAATCCAACAGCTGATAAGTCTTGCCAGTGTTTGCGAACTCTTCACACAAGAAGATAAGCTGGCACGTCTCCGTGCATCGTGTTTACCATCGCTCGAACTGATATCGGGCTGTGGAGTTCGCGGGACCGTTATCTTAAGATTTACTCTAAGAATTTGCCTTACGATCGAAATTTGAGCGTCTTCCACGAATCTCTTTCTTACACATTGATGATGTCCTTAAAAATTTATTGGAATAAAGTCTAATTATATTTTTACCACTATAAGACCTTAATATGCATTTAATGTTGATCATGTGCAGTGTATCCCGAGATGAAAAGCAGAGATAATGAATCTTACAACAATTCATTTATTTTCAAACAATTTTGAACATAATGTTATGTTTTATAGAATTTCTGACTTTCATTTGCTACTTAAATCCTCGATATACACAGACTGCTGAACTTTCTAAACTCACTCGGGGGACAAAAATTTTTCTGATGTAAAATAAAACTTGGTTATCCTAAATCGACATAGTTAATTAGCTGAAATGAAGAAACTTGATTCACTTCTCCTTCAATGAAAGTATTTTTAATGCCAAAAAATTGGCATTTCCTACCACCCTTAAAGATGTAGACAAAAAAAATCGAAGCAAGCACCTGACCGGCACGAAATTTTGTACGTACAGTGGAGATGAATAGGTTATAATTGGTTCTAATATAAAGGTTCACGGGTCATTTTATTGCAGAAGTGGGTATCATATAAGGTTACGAGTTAAACCATTTCTGGTTGTGCCAACATGTAATCAATTAAAATTTATTGTTGTCTATGGTAGCTTTACCCCAAGCTGTTTCTAAATCCAGACGATGATCTGCTCTGCTGCGCTTCTTTTACATAATGGACTGCTTTGCGGTGAAGTATCCCCTATTTCGATGATGCTGAAATGCCCATTTCTTTATAAGTTACTAATTTTTGCCAATGTCAGTTATATTTTTACTGTTTATTTGTCAATTTCTTTCTTTCTTAGGGAGTAATACTGCTGTAGGGGGTGGCCGTGGTCTGGTTGTCTCGTCTGATCGATGGAGTTAAGCAACTTCAGGCGCGGCCAGCTTCTAGCTGGGTGACAACCACTGGCTTGAGGATCACTGATTGGTGGGACGGCTATTTGGGGCACAGCTGTTGGGGGACTTTAGTCTGACCCATTTGTTGAGTGACCAGTCTGCTGGATGTCCCAAATTTTATTCGTCCGCCAGCAGCTCTTCCATCATGAACCCCCTCGTGCTTCGGAGGGCACGTTAAGCCGTCGGTCCCGGCTGCTACTATCATCTCGTAGCAGTCATTAGTTGCTGGGATGGCGCAAAACTCCCGCGAAGGAGTAAGTGCCGCAGATTATCGTTCTACGATAATCTACCCTCTGTACAAGATAAGATAAGAATACTGATATTCGACTGCAGCTGACATCTCAGCATGTCTCGGTCATATTTGATAGGGCATAGCTTTATGCTGGGGTTAAAAGTGAATATTTCTCTATAGGAGAACGCATTTTTAGTTTTTTCTTTTGTATTCGATGGGTGCACAAAAAATTACTTTTGAAGCAGCTTATACGCTGACTATTAGGTGGATAGCTTTTTGCATTTAAATGGAATTAGCACCGGATGTCCGATAATATTTAACAAGGATTTGAAATTTGCTTTGTGGAACTACCCAATTTTATCTACAGTTAGGAGCTCGAAATTTGCACCATTTACTGTATCCATCATCGCTTTGAATTTTTATGTACAACTTTAACGAATGTGATATTTTGCTACTATAAACAAACAGGGTAGTGCACGAAGTATCATATACTGAAAATGGTTTATAAAATTTTTAATATACAGTACCAAACATTGCATAACCAGTTGATATTACAATATTCACTAGAATACACAGTGTGGCATTTGATATCGGGACTGGTGCTATAAAAAAACAAGGGTCTATAGAAACTTTCTTACCTTGGATTATTCAAAGTAGGACCCTCATGCATCCACGCACCGTTGCATACTGATTCGCAATGCATGGCAGGATTGCTGTAGCTCGTTTTGCACGATGCTATTTAAAATCCCTGTCGTAGCCTTTTTGATAGCTGGGACATCATTGAAGTAAGAACCTTAGAGTGCAGATTTCAGTTTAAGAAACAAAAATGATCCGGTTCCTTTTGAGCCAAAACAGAGCTACATCCGGTTCCTTTTGAGCCAAAAAATCCTTCACAATCACTGTCTTGTGACTTGGGGCATTGTCATGCAGGAGGCGCCACTGGATACAACTTCGATATTCGGGCCTCATAATTGGCATGCACTGCAGCAAACGTTTATAACTTCATGCTAAAATGCAGCAATAACTACGTCTTGTGGATACAAATTCCTTTAAGGACTTGGGCTCACTGTGCTTAAAAGCATAGTGCCCTTGCTATCGTAAAAAACAATAGCAAAATCTGGACTTGGGCTCATTGTCTTTGCTGCACCCGGATGCATGTCATCTTCAATGGACTCCCGTCGCTCACTAAAACGCGTGTGAGATTATAATATACTGGTACGGATACACAAGCGATTCCATACTCTTGCTGCAACATTAGGAATGTTTCTCTGTAGCAGTGTTACACAGGTACGCTCTTTGTTCCGTTTTGAAATCACGACGTAATCTCACAACACCGTCTAAAGTCAATCACACCATATACGTCTATGACGTTTAAGGTCAACTAACTCCACATTGATGGTTCTTGAGATCCCTCTCAGTTGTTTGCACTACAGAAAACTTGCTCAATTGTGCCAACTACCGAGAAAAAAATCAGTCCTGATTTCAAATTGCTGCACTGCATATGCACGAAATGTAACTTTTGATAAGATCCCGTAAGAAAAAAAGTCTAAGGTTCTGGCCAAGATTCCTGCCTTGCATCTGTGATTTAGCAGTTGTTCAGGTAAGCGCAATGATATCATCTGGACATTGTTACCACAGCATATTCAAATCATGAGTGTTGTTTTCTCTCTCCTTGCATTGCTTACATTACACAAAAAAGAATTTGCCATGTACAATCATCAGACGAATCTCCTATTAGATCATTAGATATTCTTCTCAGATCTTCAAAATCTCGCAATAATTACGCTGAAGATTAAACTTAACTGAAAAAGTGATCTAAAGTATTTAACTGCATTAAGGATGTTGCATATCTAGAGTGGTTATCAACTCTCTATCAAACAATAGAGCTTTAATCTTAATGAACCGAGAAAAATCTGGGCATGATCTTCTTTTTAATACAATTAAAAAACAACATGACCATGCAATTCTATCATTTGCTTTTCTAAATTTTTCAAAGCAATCGCATCATTTGGTCATTGTTTATTCGGCCATTCTCTTAAAGTATGTTCGTTCCTTTCATTCACTCTACAGGCTGTTTGATTTATGTATAACAATAAATTCAATTCAAACAGTGAATGAGGGGCTTGTTATGACATACTTAGAAACAGAGTCAATTTGCGAGAAAGTAAAGATGGTCTCAATAGGTGTGATCCTTCTGTTTGGCTTTTTGGATTGTGAGGATGGAATGTGTAATAAATTAAGCACCCTCACAGGGAGCGAATTGTGAGCGAGTGTATCATTTTTTAATATATGGTTTCGCACTGACACACCCGCGAACTTAGGGGTCACGGCGGCGCAGATTTATCGCCGAGTTCCTCCGTCATGGTTCCCGTTCATCATTTCACTTTTCTTTCGTCTTTTATTCTCCTTATCCTCCACCCCTACCTCTTTTCTTACCCCCCTACTCCATTCCTAACATTCGGAATAAAATAATAGAAGTGTTGTATGAGCTATGGTGAGAGGAATAAGGGATAAGAGGGAAAACTGGCCGAAGGACTAGAAAGTAGAGAAAGAGGAAATGAATGCAATTTCATGTTTGCAGGATTTCATTTTTCGTTTTCTTTTTCATAAGTTGTAATCTATTAGAAACTTTGTACGCAATTTTTACACAGTATTTTCAGATTTCATAAGTTTGTTAAAGCGAAAGTAAAATTTTTACGTAGACATTATGACAGAAATTTGGGAATTGAAATCACTGCCCGATAATATCCAGTTCAGCTTAAAATTTAAATTTTATAATAAAATACAAAATGTCTAACATCCCTCTCTCTGACAAAGTTTGTATTTATTTTAGAAGTGCATCATACATAACACAGCTACATGATGTATTCAATGTGCTGTCTCCCTTGTGTATGCAGAGATCCAGAGACTAGTGAAATCACAAGACAATCGTACATGCACGATTGAGATGCTTCAAATATCTCTACAGAAAGAGATGTTGAAGGGAGTGAGGTCGTGTGATCTCGTCAGTCATTTAACGGGACCATGCCGACGAATCAGCGATCCCGAAATTGAATATCAAGCTATTGACAAGTAATTATGCCATGCTGGGAGCACCATCATACTGGTAGACAAGAGGAAGTGCTTTACTAAAAATTTTAAGCTGTATTTCGTGGATTCGGCATCACAAAACCAAACCCAAGAAGATGAAACCCATTGGAAAAATGGAAGTGCCAGCTGTGGCGATAGGTTTTCTGCATCTGAAGGGAAACAATGCCACACCAAGTCGAAAAAGGTGTACTGGGACAATGCCCTGTCCAATGAAATCTTGACCATGCGGCGGCAAAGCTTCCAAAGTGGCCAGATCAGTCTGGAAAACGACCCCCGCTCTGAGGGCCTCCCTTTAGCGAGCAACGACAAAACGTGCAGCTAATAGAGGCCCTGGTCCTCAAAGACCGATGAATCACAGGAGAATAGATCCCGCAGGAGTCTACATCAGCCATGGCTTTATTTATAATATTTTGCACGCATAACTCCACGTGATACAATTTGGGTGCAATATCTCTTTCACTGCATTCCAGAAAGAGCGCCGCAGAAATGCGTTATCAATCCAGGCGATATCATCATGTTTCCAAGATGATGAGGCGGTCATCTTTGAGGTCGAACAGTTCCTAGGGCCAAATGCACTACGATAGCCGATTCATCGCTGGAAGAAGTGCGTGGTCCTAGGTGGGGCATACGTAGAAAACCACTTTTTCATTGCGCGTGGTCGAGGCTCTCCTCCACCATGGTGATTGTAAGGACTTTTACGTAATTCCATATATTAGAATTAAGATATTGCAAAATTTATTTGGTAATTACAATGATCAAGCATATCCCTTTCGCCGCTATAGCCACTTGAGCTGTCGTAGACCCTGAACATCAATGTCCAGTTGGCTAGAGCGCTGGGAGCGATAATCGTGATCCGTGGTTCGATCCCAAGTCGCGAATTTTTTCCCTTTCCTTTTCTATATTTTATATACCAAATGATTTGAGTATATAACAGTTTAACTTAACCTTCACTTCAACATCAACTCCTTTGACACCTTTGTCTTCGAGATGTACATCTGTGGCTTCAGATTAAAAATCTCATTTGTGGAATTGTGATTTCTGTTCTTATTTAGTTTGTTACAAACAATGCAGTGTTTAAAGATGGGCGGTTTTGGAAGAAAAAACTCTTTTCAAAGATTTAGATTTCTATAACTTTTAAACTTATTTGCTTTTGATCTTCTTTAAAATGGAATGCAATTGAAAATAACCGTTAAGTTGAAAATTAATTTCCCTTTCTCCTTCATCCGTCAATGCTCGTTAAAACCGGAAGGATACTGAAACAAACCAAGAAAGATTACATGTGGGCGTTTAGCGCAAGAGAAGGTGATGGCAAATCGGGAGGAGGCTTCTGGTCGTCCGATAGACTCATTGACTCCTACGGCGTCGATAGTTACGGAAGCACTAATTTTCGAGGGGGCCCGTGTAATTTCTACGCCCCCTTCTCGCAATCTGTGCTCTCGTCCCTCCCGGCCCCTGTCGCAGACAAGCATTAACGTCCGGCCCTAATTAGCATCGACGCCGAGTTTCCGCGCGGCAATTGAAAGAGTGGCCGAACCGTGTGCAACGCCCGCAAAAGGGTTCGAAACTGCCGAAGGATTAATGGCCGCCGTCTTCCACGTAATGGGAGCGGTATCGTTGATACGTCTGCCCGCTCTTTCTCCCCCTTCCTTCCCCCCCAAATCTCACTCTCCTCCTCCGACGTCTGGTCAACGACTCCTCATAATGTGGCTCCGGTTAGTCAGTCACTGGTCGCTCTTGAAAGGCAAATGGCCACATTGCTGCCCATTCGTCTATCCACAACCAATGTAACGGTCAGCATATCGAAATTCCTCATGTGAGGAGAAAAAAATAGAATTTTGTTTTCCTCATGAACTGGATTATGATGAGTAATTAAAGTTCATTATTATTATTATTATTATTACAGGAACGAACTTCTTTAAAATCATTTATAAAACTTACTTTAAAGTTTTTACAAATAATCTATTACATTGGCTGTGTTCATGAATGTATCCGAGAGTTGAATTGATGACACTTGATCTACTGTTGTCACGCCCATCCATAATGCTTTAGCAATTTATCAGTTGATATCAAACATATCGTCGCTTCAGTTCTTACTGGTTCTATCTCCACTACTTGGACAACTGAGAAAATGTGAATTGAAGTTTGATGAGTTAATTATGGAATACTGTAATAGGTGTTAATGAACTAATTTTGTAAAACACTTATAATCAATCAATAAAAAGGAATAAATGTTGCAACATAGTAATTCGGGAGCATAATTTGTGTTGGGGATAGAATCCAAAACTGCAGTAGAAAATTTTAACATTCATAAAAGCTGTATCTCCAATTTATTTTTCCTCTAACAAGGACGCAAGGAAACTACTAATCCACAACAAAAGTTTATTCATACGAATGCGCATTTCGGCAGCCAAGCTGCCTTCGTCAGCGTAGCCAAGACTTGATCAGGACAGAGAGTTCTGTTCAGTTGAAGTAAGAGAATTACATAGATGTATTTATAGTAAAAATTGAAGTAGTTACAATCCAATCAAAATGCAAATAAATAGATACAAAGAAAAATAATAAATCTATAGGCTAACTGAATATGGGCATGAAGAGAATCATTAGAGACTTTGGCCTCTATACAGTCTGCCAGAGTCCCAACACAATTGGAAAACTGATAAAGAGCCCAAAGGGTATACACTGAGTGAGCATATTATTATGACCACCCTGTCAGTATCTCTTTGGGCCACCTTTTGCCTTTAATACTGCGGTGATTCTTCGTGGCATTGATTCCACGAGATGTTGGAAGGTGGTGGGAGGAATCTGACACCATGCCTGATGGATAGCACTGTCTGGTTGTGTTAGATTGGACGGTGGTGGATCCAGCCGTCTGATGGTTCGTTCGACTTCGTCCCACAAATGCTCAATTGGAGTGAGATCTGGGGATTGTGGGGGTCACCGAAGTAAGGTAAAGTCCCCCTCATGTTCCTGGAACCACTCCTGCACAATATGACCTTTGTGGCATGGCGCATTGTCTTGATCTCCATTGGGGTACGCCATCAGCATGACAGGGTGGACTTGATCGGCGACGATATGGAGGTATGCTGTGCCATCCAGACATTGTTCAACACGTATTAACGGTCCCAACGCATGCCAGGAAAATATTCCCCAGACCATAACACTGCCCGCACCGGCCTGAAGGGTTGTACATATGCATGCGGGGTCTATGCTTTCGTGCTTTTCCGCCAGATTCTCACGTGGCCGTCTGCATGATGTAAGTGGAATCGTGACTCGTCAGACCACATGATTTATTTCCACTGCTCGATAGTCCAGTCCTTGTGCTCCTGAGCGAATTGGAGTCGTTTCCGCTTGTTGGCTGCAGACAGCAAAGGTGTGCGGACAGGTCTTCGGCTTCCGTATCCCATGCGATGCAGAGTGCGGCGGACAGTGCATTCAGAGACCGTTTTGGAGGATTCCTGATTAAGGTCAGCAGTGATTTGATGCACAGTTGCCCTTCTGTTATCCTTTACCAGTCGTGACAGTTTCCGTTCTGACCGATCATCAACCATCCGCAGGCGGCCACAACGCGAACGTTCAGACCCCGTCTTCCGGCTAACCGTCCAGTCTTTAAATACTTTAACGACGGCTGCTCTTGAGCACCTCACGAATGCTGCTGTTTCGCTGATACTCGTTCCATAGCTCCGAGCACCTACAATCATCCCGCGTTCGAAGGCTGGTAAATCGCGTCGTTCCCACTCCATTATCAGGAACCATCTACACACAGAAAAATCTGTGCACAATGGGTCCCGCATCATTTGACATCAGTTCGAATGGCCATGTCCCTACAACATTTGACTCGCTATGAACAGGAAGGAGAGAGTTTTCTCGGCAGAATCGTTACAGGGGATAAAACTTGGTGCTTTCATTTCCAGCTCGAAAGCAAACGTCAAAGTCGTCAATGGAAGCATTATGGGTCACCACCCCCGAAAAAGCCAAAAGCAAACGCAAACAGCACGGGGATGGTGATGTTGACCGTGTTTTTCGATCGCAAAGGCCCAATTTTACTGGACTTTCTTGTAAATGGCACCACAGTTAGCGCAGCATGATATGGAGAAAGATTGAAGGCACTGCGCGCGGCCATCAAATGCAAGCGTCCTGGACTTCTTACAGAAGGGGTGTTTCTTCTCCACGACAAGGCGCGTCCTCACACCTCGAAAGCAACGGTAGAGCTCATCAAAAAGTTCAACTGGGAAGCAATGCAGTATCCACCTTATCCCCATGTTATTTCACGTGTTTGGGGATATCAAGAAACAACTGAAAGGCCGCTGGTTTCATTCAGACGATGAAGTGAAGGAAGAGGTTTTGGAATGGTTCCACACGCAACCGAAAGAATCCTTCCATAAAGGAATTACACGCCTTATTACACAGTGGGATAAATGCCTTAACGGATTTGGAGAGTATTTTTAAATTCCTTGTATACACTTTGGAAAAAAAATTGGTTTTCACTTGTACGACCCTTATAGATTTTTTAAAAACTCCTCTGGATAAAGCCACAGCATCTGATGAACAGATAAATCGAAATTAATACCTTCTTACAATGTAGTAGAGACATCTTAAAATAAGCAAAATTTCACTTCACATTTCTTTGATGATAAAAAAGAGAAAATTATTACAATATTAATGCTGAAAATCATTTGCACTTAATATAACAGCTAACTGGACATTCTTAAAAACCAGTGACGTCAGAACGGATATTTTTAAGCAATTCTCTAGTCACTTTATAGCAAATGGGTTAAACTTACCAATTTAAATGGAGTAATAACAACAAACCATATCAACATATGAACGTGGACTGCATTAAATTTTATCAGAAATAATTTTGACACGCCACAACATCTGAAATTATTTTGGTATTTTGAAACTTGTTCACAACGAGTAAACAATTCATCTATTTTTTTAAACTCGAACAAATTACAAATTTATTATCATATCCTCTCCTTAAGTTTTGGATCGGATTCAGAAAATTTCTTTACCATGACGAAGCAGCATTTCTCCATACTTAACGAAGAGAAGTTTCTGTGCTGGCATCTGTTGAAACACTCAAGCCCGCCCCAAAGATAATCAATGGAGACGTCGTTGATTTGAGCCTTGAAATGCTCTCCCAGCAATTAAGCTAAAAGACGAAAATTTCAGAAAGAAATTCCGTAACACGACTTTACTCGTATGATTCAACGATTATGTTGACCTGATAATGTTTACAAATGAAAACTCATTCATTAATTTCAGCTTCTCTTACCTAAAGGAAATGTTTAAACAAAGGACGGAGTATGTATATATCTGACATAGTTTTTTATTATTAATTTTCTTTATCAGGGAAAGACTTTGTGCTCACCCTATAGTACTTGTATCCAATCTTAAATTGACAAACACAAAATGAAGACTATCTCAAGAAATAAAGAACGAGTTTTACCGAAACATGTTTTAAATGGAACATTCCTAGGTAACGTTAATCCTATATATCCAATCAGAAAGCCGATAAACTTACGAGAGTTTTTCATGTTTATGGTGACGATTGTTAAAACGTTGTAGCACGGGTTTGAAATGCACGATCCTCGTGAAATTTTACACGTGAGCTCGGTAACAAAAGAACATATGATTCTGTTCTTCATTTTCAAATTTGCTGCCAAAATATTCTCAAAAATTGAATCGTTCTGGGAGGGCTATGTCGTTGTTACGCCGTACTTCGAATTACGAACAAAATACTTTAATTTTCAAG
>JAHWFO010027233.1:5009189-5030499 GCA_023313115.1 Rhysida immarginata
GGTAAATAAAGTATACATCCTTTAAGCTTAAAATTTGACCCTTACAGTCGTAGTCCTTTCCCACGCTGGCTACTCTTATTCCAGAACAATAGAACAATGCAAGGGGAAAAGGTTTCATTATTTCCGAGAATTGTAAATCAAAGTCATCAAACGCAGATGATTCCAAACAATCAACAGTGCAGCACTGCAAGACGAAAAGTACACCGCTGTTCTTTTCATACAAATGCTAGTCCTTACGGAAAATCCGCCAACAAACGGACCATTGCAAACAAGATTGGAACCTCTGTTGCATCGGTAAAGCGTATTATTATTCGTCAAGATTTGAAATTATAAAGCCGTCTTAAGGCCCGAATTTATGTTTTGTTGCCATAAGATACATTGCAAAAAGGCGAACCAAACCGTATAAATGAAAGAACATAGTCATCTTGTGTGAGGCTTGGTTCTGTTTATCGAGAGATGGCAAGACATGGGAAATTTTTTATCGACAACAGGGTCATATGACTCGATCTGGCTGAGTGCATCAATATAAGGAGAGTTTTTCAAAAAGATTAATAGTGGTTGCTGGGCACAGGTACAAAAGTGCCCAATGGACGTCTGACTATCAAAAAGATAGGATCTAAACCTTTGATAAAGGCTGCTTGTCATCAGAAAAATGTCCTGGAACACATATCGTAACGAAATCCTACCTTATAAGACCTTAGGGCGAAGGACATTTACATCCATCAGGACAAAGCATCCAGATAAATCGACTGTCAATACCGTGCTCGAATGCAACAGGAAAGTGGGATTAAGGTTATTCCATTCTCAGACATATCTTCAAGTCACCCGAAGCCTTTCCCGTGGATTTTTGTGGAAGTGATCTCCTTAAAAGAGTTCTTCATGTAAGATGTCCCAGAACATTTTCTGGATTATGGAAAGCCTGTCAAGAGAAATAGAACAGAATCGACCTCGCTTTCTCCAACAGTGGAAACTAAGATGTCGAGTGATGCTAGAAAGGGCCATCACATAGAGCACAAAAGCATTCTCGTCACCATAGACATGAAAAAACTTCCGTATTAGACGAAGACCTGTGATATCTAGTCTCCACAAAAGATGTATTCAGTGAGTATAGCTAGGATGTTTCTTGAAAGTGAAAGGAAGAAATAACTACTTTGAACGACTCTTTAGAGAAAAAGAGACTCTAAAGATTGGACCTTGCAAGATTGTCACGTATAGCAATAAGTCAGGGTAGTGATAAAAGATAAATTTCAACAAACAGTTTATTCCAACTGAAAATAAATAAAATTCCACAGCTGATCACTCGTCAGCTAATTTGAAAATAGGAATAATTACATAACTTGATATCCGTAATTTAAGCAGAGATGTGGTATGTGGATGCGTGACTTGAGACCACTACACGCCGGTGGCTCCCGCTGAACACGAACTGTAAGCACAGGACGCACTTGAGAAATTCCACGCCGACAACTAGCCGAAATGCCACTTAGACGAGTAATCCGCTTATGTCCAGTACTTGTTAGTAGTCGTCCGTCCGAGTTTCTTGAAGCAAGGAAAAATCACATGACCAACTGACAAAAAGTAGAATAGTTTATTAGCAATAATGTATAAGCCAAATTCGAGAACTATTATGTAGATACAATCTCCAAAGCACAATTTATAGAAATAGACGTCTTTTGAAAGAGATAATTTCGCTTAGAGTTAAAGTCAAAATTACAGCATCCTTGAAATAATTCAATAAACGTTTATCTTAGAAGTAGGTAAGTAGTAAGACCAGCCCTTTGGGTACCAAGATGACCTTTGACCCCATGGATCTGGGTACCAAGATGGCGGCGGTTGACCACGCCCCCCACGCCCTCGCCTCAGGTGGTGGTATCCCAATTGGCACCCACGTAACCCTTTTCATCAGTAGAGATAAGTCTGCTTCGCCCGCCATTTTGGTTGCCATGGCAACGTGGCGGCCATTTTGGATGAAAAGATAAGATAAGACCAGCTGGTCGCCCCCTCTACCCGCCATTTTGACAAACGGCGGCCATTTCTGTTTTTCTTATAATTTCTGATAATTTTTTATGAATAATAATTCTTTATTAAATACTGATAAAAAGATAAGAAAGATGAAAAGATAAGAAAAAGGAAAGAGAGAAAGAAGGAGAAACGGAAAAGAAAGTGAGAGAGAGAGAGAAAGAAGAGAGGAAAGTGAAAAAAGAGGAAAGAGAAAGAAGAAGAGGTAGAAGGAGAAGTGGTTTTTTGGGGGTACGCTGCCTCTCCCTCCCGTCCTGTGCTTGTGTCGGTGGTCCTGAACCGCCTGTTATGTCGCCAGAGCGCTCTAGTGTTGACATACCAGGGGTTCCAGTTCACCCATGCCTTTGCAGGCGGGGCACTCCGAGACTCGACCAGGGCGCTGGTACCTGTGCAGAAAGTGGAGGGCAGAGCTTTGGTAGTCGTAACACTCCATTGAGATGCCAAGCACCACCGCTACACACAGAGGCAGCCGTCGCTGTGAGCCTCAAAGGGGTTTGATCTGCACCCCCCTTATGCCGTGGCCAAGGGCATCAGAGCCGTGGTGATTCGGTTAACTAGGGATGGTGTGCAAACCTTCCCCTGACTAGTTCAACCACTGGGAACAGATGTTTGACCGTACCCGAGTTTGGGGAGCCCTATTGTGTAAGAGAAACGAACATGTAGGTCACTACAAAACTCTACTTCGATACTGAACGCAATTGCGAATGTATCATTTCATGTAAAGCATAGAGAACATCAACACGCACCCAGAGCATTACAAACATCATCTAGAATGTTTTGGAGGTGTGCAAACGACCCAAAAAACCAAAAAACTTAATTTAATGCTTTTTTCAACCCGTTTTCGAGGGGAGCGCCGTTGTCGAAGTTAGTGTGAAAAGACATTGAAAGACAGCGCGGTTTTTAAGATTACGCTCTTTCCGACTTTATAAAACAGTCAGCCATCCCGTATTCAGTAAATAGAAGGTTGTGAGAGTCTAGACAAACGGTCAATAGGCCTGGAAACACGCACAAACTCGTCGTTTGCAAAGGAACGGTGAACGCAGCGCCATACAACGGTGCGGACACCAAGGCAAATACCCACCCACACTACTGCCAAGCTAAGGTAAATAAGTATGTTTTTTCTTAATAACTTTGCCAAATTCGACCCCAGGACCAAACGACTTTACAGTAAACATTCTAATATACCGGGTGGGCAAGAAATAACGTGAGGTGTTCAGAGCTCGCTAGCGGGAATTCTATTAGGCCAAATGCAGTACATTTTGGTGTATATACTTAGTGGAACATGCAGTTTCGATTTCTGCAAAAAAAAAAAAAAATTAGTACCAAAAGTCGCCATAGGGTGCGCTTATTTCAAGAAAACAATGAATACCTAATTGTCAAATGAACAAATACCGTACAAACCAACTTTAGTAACAACAATAAACAATGTTTTATTTTTAATTACAAATGTGTTTCAATATGACCACCAGTGTGCTGTTCCAATAGCTGCATGCGGTATACGACATTTTCTACGGCAGCTCGCAGCATATCTGCATTAATTAGTCTGATATGTAACGTTATTTAATCCTTTAAGGTTGAGAGGTCAGGAACATGTGCTTGATACACAAGGCTTTTTAAATATCCCCATAACCAAAAATCACAAGGGTTGAGATCAGGCGACCTAGGTGGTCATACCATGGGAAATGCACGACTAATTATTCTGTTGTCTGAAAAACGTTCTCGCAAGATCTGCTGCATCTGACGTCCGATGTGCGGTGGCGCACCATCCTGCATAAAAATGGTAGAATCCAGACAACCCTTTTCCTGCAATCGTAGTATCACAAAATTCTCAAGCATATCAGCATACCTGGCAGATTTGACGGAACAAGTCACCGGTCCACGAGGACGGATTTCTTCAATAAAGTACGGGCCAATGTTGAAAGAAGCAGTAAAGCCGCACCATACTGTTAGCTTCGGTGAATGCATAGGAGTTGGCAGACACACTTGTGGATTTGATGCAGCCCAAATACGGCAGTTGTGGGTATTGATATCACCATTTAAATAAAAATGTGCCTCATCACTCCATAAAATTCAAACTATCATAATTCTATAACGCAAATAGTTAATCATTTTTCGCATTCATTTTCAATATTAATTACTTTTATTTTTTACAATTTTATAAAGGTTTGCTCAAATGTAGAATATTTTGTGTGGGTGGCCATGCATGCCATGGCCATGCATCATTCACTTCCATACGTGCTAAAAATCTCAACGAAAAGTCAGTTCAGGTACGTTCATCTCCAGGAAGCAATTGTTGAACAGGTGTGAGTTTATAGGAATAAAATGTCAATATCTTGTGCAATATTTTCCTCACCGTCGAATATGGGATATCTGTTTGGCGTGCTATTGCGTGTGCACTGCTGGTACCCTGCACAGTAGTCATCTCCTGTTCCACAACAGCAGTTGCAACTTCTTCAACGTGTTGCTGCCTGATTCGTTTGCGTCTCCGGCCTGGTTGCACTCCTAGAGTTCCGGTAGATTCAAATCGTTCAATCATTTTCCGTAAGTTAGTTATGCTCATCGATCCTCTTCGTAACGTTTTCAATCGCCGGAATTCACGAAGGGCAGCACTTGCATTGTCGATCTTCTGATAAAACAACTTGACTAATAACGCCCGGTCAGGCAGAGTAAGCGTCATCATCAGGCCATTCGTTCGTGAATGATGGGAAATCCTCAGCCTTGCCTTTTATTGTCATGATTGCTCAACACGGAACGCGCTTATGCAAATGTGTTTATTGTTTTCTTGAAATAAGCGCCCCCTATGGCGACTTTTGTTACTATATATTTTTTTTTGCAGAAATCGAAACTGTATGTTCCACTGAGTATATACACCAAAATGTACTGCATTTGGCCTATTAGAATTCCCGCTAGCGAGCTCTGAACACCTCACGTTATTTCTTGCCCACCCGGTACATTGCAACTCGAATTTAAAACGTGTGGGTTTCTCTCGCCCATAGACAATTAACAAATGCGAATTTTGTTTTTGTTGGCCCCGATCAGAATAAGGCACGGCCGTGGATAGGGCTCCCCAGACTCGGGTACGGACAAGCATCTGTTGCCAGTGGTCGAACTAGTCAGGGGAAGGTTTGCACACATTCCCTAGTTAACCGAATCACCACGGCTCTTATGCCCTTGGGCATAAGGGGTGTGCAGATCAAACCCCTTTGAGGCTCTCAGCGACGGCTGCCCCTGTGTGTAGCGGTGGTGTTTGGAATCTCAATGGAGTGTTACGACTACCAAAGCTCTGCCCTCCACTTTCTGCACAGGTACCAGCGCCCTGGTTGAGTCTCGGAGTGCCCCAGCTGCCTCAACCTACTGCCAGCCTGCAAAGGCATGGGTGGACTGGAACCCCTGGTTACCACTAGAGCGCTCTGGCGACATAACAGGCGGTTCAGGACCACCGACACCAAGCACAGGACGGGAGGGAGAGGCAGCGTACCCCCAAAAAAACACTTCTCCTTCTACCTCTTCTTCTTTCTCTTTCCACTTTTTTCACTTTCCTCTCTTCTTTCTCTCTCTCTCACACTTTCTTTTCCGTTTCTTCTTCTTTCTCTCTTTCCTTTTTCTTATCTTTTCATCTTTCTTATCTTTTTATCAGTATTTAATAAAGAATTATTATTCATAAAAAATTATCAGAAATTATAAGAAAAACAGAAATGGCCGCCGTTTGTCAAAATGTCGGGTGGAGAGGGCGACCAGCTGGTCTTATCTTATCTTTTCATCCAAAATGGCCGCCCCGTTGCTATGGTAACCAAAATGGCGGGCGAAGCAGACTTATCTCTACTGATGAAAAGGGTCACGTGGGTGCCAATTGGGGTACCACCGCCTGAGGCGAGGGCGTGGTGGGCGTGGTCAACCGCCGCCATCTTGGTACCCAGATCCATGGGGTCAAAGGTCATCTTGGTATCCAAAGGGCTGGTCTTACTATTTAGGTAATTTCTAAAGTAGAAGAACCCATCTTAACAGAATCGTATCAACTTAGTTGCTATTGAGGAACCTTATAAATAAAACTTCAAGGGACGTCAATACGCAATAAGTCCCCCATAACTCAATACAGAACCAAAATTATCTATAGCCAAAATTCTAATTGAGTCGATATAATAAGCCAGTTAGGTAAAATTAGTTTTTATCTTAGAAGACCCGTTAATACAAGAATAAAAGACAAGGACGAAAAGAATTACGTAACATTATGGCATCCAAATCCATGTCCAAGCAGCGAGGAAAAACTCCCATTTATGACACGTTTTCCTCAATTCTGGCGGGTTCCCAGAATACAGAGCTAACACAGCTCGAATTCGTTATATAAATAACTGCAGTGCACTGCCACTGCCAAGCTATACTTATAGGATGCCTACCTGGATACTCGTTGCTGCTATTTCTGACGAGCAGTTTCTTCTCTCGGAACGTCTTCCATTCGAATCGCTTGACGCCGCCGAGGTTTCACTGTCTTCACAGGATGCTACAAAATTGTAAATAAAGTCAGTCACTGTTGCTAAATTATGTACTAAACTGTTCGTCGCAGCAATATCCGACGCAGCATTTGATTCATGCGACGCAATTTCAGGTAAATCCGACCAGCTCTCTTTTCTTCGCTGTCGTCGTCCCGCTGCGTCGCCCGCTTCTTTTACAAGCGATCCCGAGTCACCGAAAAGTCACAATTTACACTTTCACGTCGGCTCGCTCCTCGCCTTTTCTCTAAGCGCCGAGCTCTCGATGACTCGCCCACCTGAGATTTTCCTCGGCTCCTCTTTTTCGACCTTCTCCTGTGGAATCCAGCTCTCCACTCTCTTTCTCCGTAGCTCTTAGCTTCTTCCATCCGTTCGCCGGCGATGCCACTTAATCGAAGGGGGGTGAACGAGAGCGCGCTAAAAATTTCGTATTCCAAACGATGCGCGTTCTTCTTCGCGCCTCCTCCCTTTTCGATTCTTTGACCTGATTTTCTCCGGAAAATCACGTGACAAAGATTGTTTCCAACCTCTAGAGACAGTTCTAGAAACTGGAAAATAATCAGAAGACCAGGTTCGCCTTCGTAGGGTGTCAATCATGAAGCAACTCTCTCTCGGAACTCTAGATTTTTCATGGAACATCAGGGAGGTTGATAATTATTGTGCGGAGCGGCATAGTTTTGAATGCAAGCACCGTGTGTTTGAACGAGGTACGGTAGCTGGTCAGTATTACTGGAACGACATCTTACAGTCTTATATAAGAGTTTTAAGAGGGACCTTTGGTCCGCAAATCATTTTCATGGATGATAATGCTCGTCCGTCTAGAGCTAAAGTGAAGATATTCATCAGATGCAGTTCCAACCACATCTCCAGACTCTTGAATTTCATAGAATATGTCTGGGATGCCCTAGTAAAGGCAATAATAGCGCGTCATCTTCTCCCAGAATCTACCTACGTTAAATTTGAGAGTGGAATTCGCTTAGAAACAGCATGAGGCCTCGCTTTGAAAGCTATGCGACCATATCTCCTATTAACCTTTCCAACGTCGCTCCATAAGCTAATGTATATTTGACTCAGACTCCTCAAACCGTATATTTCATGACCTTGTGTGATGTTCTTACGCTTTTATACTTTCGTTTATCCAGTATTCTAAAATGCATCGCTATCTTTTCACATCAAGCCTCATTAAAGCTCATTGTTTACTTTTTGAGGTGCTCTTCATTTTATGTTTATCAATTTAATTTTGGACACCAGTACATAAAAAGAAAATCCGATCAGAACAGTAATGTTTTAGAGTTTCTTAACTAAATATAAAAGGAGTTTCTAGAGTTTTGTTGTAAAAGGAGTACATTATTAAAAAATTGATATTGTATTATAATAATTATAAATTATAAAGAATTACCAGATTTGATAATAAGAAGTTTTATAATGAAAAATAAATTTAATTAGCATTTGCTTTGACTTTTTCGTAAATTTATTTTTCATTATGGAACTTCGTTTCGCCAGGTCTTGTATTTCTTTTTAATTAATATATTTTCGGAAAATATCTGTAAGGTGCATTAGCTCCGCAACAAAAATAACGATAAAGTAGATTTCTGTTATCTTTTTTTTTTTGTTGTTACCTTTTTTATTTTTCTCTTTTGCTGATTCTATGATACTGAATACCGTAAATGAAGCGGTGCTTCCTGTTTAACTGATAATGATCACTTAATTAATAAATCTCTAGCATTTAAAATGAAACAACGAAAATAACAAGCAATTAAAAAAGAATTAATTAGCAGTCCAAGCAGAACTGTGCACACAAATGCAAATTAATTTAAAACCAGTAAACTTTAATTAATTAAGCTAAAGTTTGTAATTGTAGCTATAATTTATTAATGAGAGACGTGAATGATAACAAAAAATTTTTATATAGATATTTGTTGACGATTTTCGTAGGTTTTCACTCACTTATAAATTGCAATTTACTTCAAATCAGTCCACCTAAGGTTTCATTAAGCCGGCAGTCCTGTGTATACATTTAAGATAGCGAAAAATGCATAAAAAATGCAAATTAATGGTAAAGTTTCGTTCTTATTAGTGCGAAGGAAACGTTTACAGTGTGTGAAGCTAAGGTGCTGTAACAAATATAGTCAAATCTGAGGAGGAAATTATCTATAGAAACAGAGTTACAGCTACGCACTTAGGACGATATTTATACTAAAATATTATCTTGAACAGTGCATATTTAGAGTAAATATTCACATATGTTTATGCATAAATGTGTTTTAAGCTTTATTATTATTTTTCTATACAAAATGGACAATATTCGTTGAGGAGTTTAATTTTATCGTATATTAAAGAATTTTAAACTAGGGAACTTGAAAGAATGTATGCGCGTCAGTTGTCTTTTGTACCATAAAACTTCAATTAACATATAAACCTGAGTTATAATAATCGAGCTCATTGCGTATCCTCCGATATCCATCGCATTTAAGGGCAAACTCTTGGAGATTTCGTTTATAATCGATTCACCATGGCCAAAAGAATGAATTCGCCAGGGTTTGCCGGGCGAGCAAGCGGGCGGGCGAGGCAAAGGGAGCCGGCGTTGTAAAGGGAAGTTGCGCCCCCGTGCAGCTGCTTTCGAGACTCTGCGGTGGTGCGAGCAACACCAAGCGTGCACACCGATTTCAAACGGGAAATGAGGCGGAAAGTCGTAATTGCGAGCGTCCTCTCGCCCACCGCCCTCTGGAGAGCCGTGTCGCCCGTCCTGCTAAGATTAAAGCTGGCCCTGCGAAGCTGCCGCTCCCGCACCGTGTAATTAATGTGTTAATCCGGGAAGCTCGTACTGCGCCTGCGCGCACCCCGATCACCTGATTGATCCAAATTGAGCCCAACGTTGATGGAAACGGATGAATGAAGGTGATGGAAAAAGGGGGAAGGAGGGGGAATGGTAGGCTTGATAAGAAAGCACAGGGAGGCGAGAAAGGGTTATGGGGAAAAAGTGAGAGTTCGCAGAGGAGGAAGAACGGTGGTGAGGGTGGGGGGAACACGGGATAGATGTCGTGCTCGTTCCTTAGGTGTGTCATCATAGGTTTTGCTGGGCTTCTAGCGCTTCTGAATCACTGCTTGGAATAGAGAACGTTGAGCTGCGCCAACGACTGTGACTGGTCATTTATACCACCGGAGGACTGAGCACGATTTTCCTCTACTTTTTCATTCCGGAGAGCAAAATAGTTTCTCTTCACTTTCCTAGCATGGCACTGCTTCTTCATCTAGGTTTTGTTACAATAGCCTTTCACGGCGATCTATAGAATGTTAAATTGAACTATTTTTATGTGGTTGCTGAAAAGGAAAAGAATAATAACTGATTACGGTCATTAAAATAGAAACTTTAAGAATTTAAAAATTAAAATGTATGATAAGCAATTTTTAAATACAAGTACATGCAATTTCTTCCTTTAAAAGGTTATGTATACAATCTTTCTCTAAATACGCCATTTAGACGGGTACAATTTAATAAAACCGTTTCAAATATGTATCTCTGAGATCATTTTACTTCTGGAAAAAGCCCACCTGCCTCAAGGTAGCTTGTATGAGAATGTACAGTGATGGAATGGTAAATGAGCACTGTTCATAGTTTGTCAAAATATGCTCTTGTTCAAGAGAGAAAAATTATATGTAAGAATTGAAGTGATTTTTAACGTTTGCATGTCTATCCTGAAGTGGCAGGAACGCTGGATTCATTGTATGGGCTTCGCAAGGGAACTATTTTGAAGGGGGCAAAATGTACATGTACTCGTATTTAAATAACGTACTTTCTCTTTAAATGAACCAGTCCCGGATCTTTTTGATCGCACCTCGTACTATCACCTGATTACCATAATCGTCATTAGAGAAAGTGCATTTTTTTTTTTTAGATAAACCCTATTTCACCAAGTCGCTCACCCGCTCTAAGCGTCTTACTTTTCTCTTTGCCGCCCCTAAGACGATAGTCTTGCTGACTGCATTTCGTGTATTGCATTGTTCGGCTATTAGACTACACCAATCCTAATGTTTATAAAATGTGAATATTTAATTGCAAGAGATTAACCAAGATTTATGTTGATTCGCAACGTAGACTTTCTTTTTATTAATAATAAAATTTAAATTTCAATTGGCATTAAAATAAATAAAAAAATAAATAAACTGTCCTGCAGTTAGGCGGGAGGTCCAAGTAAGGATTATTTGAAAACAAAAATACAGTACCTCAGAACGAATTAACTGAGGGCTAGTCGGCATAAAAGACAAAGATAGATTAAGAAATGGAAACAAGCGCTGCGAAGGCCAATTAGAATATTTATATCGATTAAAAAATTTGGGCGCACGAAAAAAAGAAATTGCTTTACAAATTCAAATTTACAAGGAATCCCACGAAGTTATTCGAAGGCACTTTTTTTTTGCGCGCAAGCACACCGTGGAAGCGGTAGCGTTGCGCGCTAGCAGAACGCTCTGGAAGTGAAAAGTTCAACAAGCATGGCGGTAAGAGGGGAAGCAAAATCGTTAGCGGCGGTCGCCAAAGAATTGCAGTTAGAGCACTGTTATTAAGCATAAAACTTTAATTTTGCTGTACAATATTCGTCTCGAAATAATTTATAAGATGAGGTAAGCATCCATGAATATTATTTTTATTTAAAATTATAAAGCACCGTGATACATACCCCCTCACCAACGCAACGTATTACTTGAAGATTACCGTTGCACATGAACCCAGCCCCGTGACGGAAAATTTACGAAGATTACCAAATTACTTAATAAAATGAAATAATAAATTAAGGAAATTACTATACACATTTTTTACTGGAAGCAATTAGCTAATTGTAATAATCTATTTTTCAAAACTAAGCTTGTTTAGAAACTTGAGAATCCATTCAATTGTCGTCTGCTGTCTACTTCCATTGATTTCATGTGAAGTGGATTCGTGCTTATTGCTGAGTAGTGGAAGAAAGAAGTTCCGTTAAGCGGATTAATACACACAGACCGCTTTAACAATGGAGTCCTTGTATGGCTATGTGTGTCCAAATTTTTTCATTTTCGCGGTTTATTTTGAAAGAAACAAAATTTCGCACTTTCTTATTTTGCAAGCATCTATAGTAGCTTCAGATAAGTAACATACTTCAATTTGGTGGAAATCTGTGACACACCTGTTCGAGGGATTCCCTTGTTAGTTCTAGGAATAAATAGCAACATTTGAGATTGAAGAGTAGAAGGTGGCCGTAAGCAAAGAAAGGATAGGTAGCAAAAGAGGATCATCATCATAATTATCATTTAGGTGAATTGTTTATACAAATGTTAAAAATAAAAAATAGAGTAAATTTATTAAAAATTTTCATAAATTACATTATAAAATTACATTAGTTCTAAAATTACGTAAACTATGATATTTCAAATCGAAATAATTCTTTTTTGCTGAATCGTTACTCTATTTTTTTTAACCTCGTATTTATGTCTGATGGTGTGAGTTAAGAAATCACGCTGAAAGTTGTGGATGTACACTTCTCTCAAAGCGCCGTTGACGAGGGGTTGTGGACCACAGGATTGCCTTTAGTTTGAAGTTTATTGATACGATAAATGCACAAAATGTTGGCCCTAGATCTTTGGCACCAACATCTAATACGATTCAAGAATTCACTAAAATCGTTGAGGCAACGAACTTGAAATATGATCTCGTACGCTAGCAGAATTGTATAAAGAAAAGGTAGTGATGGGCATTGTTTTTTAGGTATATTATCTGAAAGGTATGTTTTGAGATTATGTCCCCAAAGTAGAGTAATGATTATGAAATTATCAAAGACATTGATATTTTGATCGTAAGGCTTAGTCAGGAGCAGTTTCCAGAAGGGCTTTAGTAGATTTCATGAGCCAGTTCCTTGTTTTAACTTAGAATTCTTTTGCTGATTTGAGCCCTTTCAAATAAATCTCACGATGGGTTTATGATTGGATTTAAGCAATATGGCAGAATATAATAGAGATGTAATTTACAGGCAGTCTCTGGCTTATGATGGATCGAATTTAAACGACATTACGACGATGCGCTGAAACAGCGATGCTGATTAAAAATTTATTTTAAGTGGCGCGGGCTGGAATACCGTTAGTATAGATCCTACTGAGTTCTTACAATGACAAAGAAGGCAAAAAAATAGGCTTTTGGGAAAATATTGAGGATATATGTGGCCCACTTAAAAGTTTTGAAAAAGATTTTCTCTGCAAGAAATAAATAAGTTTGTAGTGTTTGGAAGACAACTTAAATTTAAACTTGAAGATATTCGTTACAGTGAGGCAGGAAAGCTTAGCAATGAAGAATCAGAATTTGAAGAAGCAGAAATTCAGAAAGAGAAATAGGAAAAGGATCTTGAAAAACCATCAATATCTATACCTCTCTGTGATATCTAAATGATTGACCAAATGGAAATGAGCTATAAAAGATTTGCAAAATGTGAAAGACCGATCCAGGATGCTATTGCCTAACATACAGAACTCTATAATGAAAAGATGGAATAGAGAGTGCTTTGAAAAAGTATAAGCATGGTTTAAGAGCAGTTATCTCGAAGAACGACTAACTCTTGTGTGTCATTTCTTCAATTTTGTCAGATTTTGTCAGAGAATTTAAGACCTCTTAATTTTTGTCAGAAATACAAATTCATTAGATATGCTGTAAAAGTGACTTATGGTTTGACGTTTTCTACGTTCAGCTGCTGAATCATCTACATCCAGGGAACCAGTATGTCTACCTAGCTGCTCTCGTGAGTCTTCATCAGAGTCTCTTCTGTTGTTGGTTGTCCAGTCCCATTACTGAGTACTAACGTTTAATATTAAGCTATGTTATTCCGTAGGGTATTCAAAGAAGCACCTACATACTGATTTTTCTTTGGTGATGTATGGAAGATTTCATTAAGGCGTAAATTATCCATATATTTAATAATTTTTTTGTAAATTAGAGCAGATGTTTCATTACATACTAATAGATATGTGGTCAGAATTTTATAAAGCTGATTTCAAAGTAATTTCTAGAAACAGGATGCGGAAATTGTTACCATGGAGAAGGATTTTAAAGACGCTATAGATGGGTATTTTCGAAATCAAAACGTTGCATTATTTTATTCATGTATCAAATGCGAAAGGTAATTTTGAAAAGAAAAGGAGTAAAATTAACAAGTGTAATTGTAGAAAATTTAATATCCGGGATCATTGAATATAAAGTTAAAGGAAGGAAAAAAACCTCTAACCACAAAAAAAAAACAAACCAAAAGTCATTCAAAAATCTTGTCGTTGAGAATGAAGACATAGCCTTCGAAATACGTATTTGGCGTTTCATATCAGAGATTTTCCTTCCTATACAGGCAATTCCACACACAGTAAATTATTTATAAACTTACAGATGTTATAGGGATAAGGGCAAACTTTAAGAAAATATTTGCGGATAATGTGAATACAATATTGACTAATATGTGATCTCGGATTTTAAAAAATAAAATCCATTGCTTAGAGGATAATCCATTAGTTCTTAATTAAACTTTTCTTAAAGCGTTTTGTTGTACAGCTGAAACAGAGACAAGAACATTGTTGTTGAGGCTGCCTTGTTTGCCAGGGATTTCTTCCAGTTCTTTATTTCTTCAATTCTTCAAGATATTGACTCTTCTTTGTTCAAGGAGATTTTCTTCATCTTTCACAACTACATTTCTTCGAGTTCTTCATACTTCAATCATGTGCTGTTCTTCTTCAAACCTTCATTCTTTCTACAAAATTCTCGTGATTATATTCATTGGTGAACTTTATTTTATTAATTATTATTTTGTCTTTTTCAATTTTTAAAGGAGAATTTTATTCATTTTATAAATCTCCTGATTCAGATCTTTATTCGCTCGGGTAGCAAGTAAATACCTACAGTATATAATTTTTTTTTCTCTAATAAAATTATGAAAATATTAAAGAGTTCCTTCTATTATTTTTCTGATACGGTTCACCGGCATAAATAGCGGTTTCTTCTTGAGAATTATAAAAAAAATAAGCTGGCTCTCTTCTACTAAGTTCGAATGCATTGATCAGCTAGCAACCTAGAAATTCAACAGTTTATCAAACAAACGGGATCAATTAAACAAAGGGATCAATACGCTCACAAGGTCCTTTGGTTTCAAATTAGCCTACCGAAGTCAAAATTCTTTGAAGAAATATTTAGGGAGTGCTAGGGACAAAATGCTAGTCTTATAAAGATCTGCTATTTATGAAATTGAATGTACCACGTGTGGTGGCTCTTACCGAGGTCAGACGCGGAGGAAAATTTGTACCAGGGCTAAAGAACACTTTGCGTGCATAAAAAACGAGAATAAGAAGCTTCTATTTTGCCAGCCACATCATAGATTGTGAACATGACTATGATCTGAAATTAGTCAAGATCCTCCATATTTCCCAGGCTCCAAAGTTATTGAACTTTCTAGAATCAGTGGAGATCACAAAGGTAACATCCAATCAGCTGCTTAATGCGGAACATGGTCCCATGAACGTCGCTGATTGGGATGACAATTGGAAACGCCTTAAAATCCTGGCCCATTATTGCAGTTAACCGGATTAGTCTAATATGTAATTTATTTGATTGGTTCTTGTATGTTATTTATAGATCTGTGTATTATAACTTACTGTAGTTTGATTGGTTTACGTTCTGTGCTGTTTTGCTTTGCTTTGTTGTTTCTCTTCTGACAATCGTAATGTTATTCTGTTTGCATAATGTAGAGGACCTCTAGGGTTGGTCAGGCTTCTTGCCTATCTCAGTGTATTTCCTTTGGCATTTACTCTGGATAGATGAGCTTAGTGAAAGCGGTGCTTTCGTTCCATCAATATTATTTTCTACAATGTCAATAATTAAAACCTTATAAAGGTATGTAAATCATTGATGTTTATAATATACCCGATACCAGTAAAATAAGTAGTTGAAAACTAATCGTTTATCGATTACTTGGGGCAGTAGTAATCGAGTACTCATAGTATCGACTACTTCACAGTAGTCGATCCACTCCTACCCATCAGAACAAATGTTCACTCCACTGTTCGATTGTCGATTGTCGACTTAGGCCATGATTTACTAACCGTAATTCAGGATGACTCACGAGAGTCATCAGGTTTCTCCTCTAACTCAGTGTAATTTCCCTGGTTACTCTCTGGCCGAGTGTGTTATGGATGCCCGGCTCCAGGACCGCTCATGTCCTTTTCACTTCACTGTTCGATTGTCGATAACTTACTGTATAGTCTATCTTCAGATGCTGAAGAAGTTGGCTTGGCCAACGAAATGTACCTACGTCGTTTATCCTACTAAACTACTTGTGGAAAAGTGTATTCATTTTTATGTGTTTAGCATTAGTGCCTCCACAGTTTCTGGCTTTTTGTTTTACCTATTTAATGAACCACTTATTGGCATGATACACTCGTGATTATTTGGAATCACCTAAAAACGCACTTAGCAATATCAGGATATACGCGGTCTCTTATACGTTTCCTTTTTTACAGTAAAGTCCAGCTCTGTAAGATTTTTTCTTTGTTTTTAATATAGTTGATAATGTGTTCGGCGGTATCCCACTGTTTTTAGCTGTGTCACTTTTCTTCTTCTCGCATCTTCCATTTCTTTTAGGATTTGTTTTTCTCTAATGTTAGGCTAGCATATGCTCCGACATCGCCATGATGAACAAATTTTTCTTCAAGGTTCAAGATTTATCAATCGCATGGCTATAAAACAACTTCAATGTGAACTCTGTTATATGTAACATGTATAAAATCAGAAGTGAGGGACATGAAGTGCTTAACCATTTCTGGGCCATCCTACAAATCCGGGAGAAGTTACATATGACTGGGTTACCTAAATGATACCAATGTTACAAATCTCGGGCATGTTTTCTCTTGTTGTACGTAAAACTTCAGTACGGTTAAAAAATTCTCTCGAATTACCTATTAACACAGTAAAAATATTTATTTGCTTTTTGAATTAACAAAATTCGGCCTTCGAATTATCCAAATAAAAGGTTCGAAACTTCGAATTACATGTGAATTTTTAACATTGTTTTCAATAAAAATTTCAAGGGGATTGTATTTCTCTTCGAGTTATTCAAGTTGGAATTAAAAAGGTTTCACTGTAACTGATTAAACATTAAAATGTTTTGATAAAATGCATTGTATTTTGAGGGATTAGGGATATTTAAGGATTATTCTTCCGGCTGTTTTAAATAAACATTATATGATTTCACTGAAGTGCATTTGCGATGTAATATTTATTTTTAATTCATTGGAATGGCAACATATCAAAACTTTCATTTACTTAGGCAATATTTTGAATTTTGTGTATTTATTTTTGTGTCTACAAAAAATCCGTTTATCAGTTAGCATTCTGAGAAATATGAAAGTGAATAAAACAAAAACGGAAAATTTAAATACAGAAGAAAAAGCAGGAAAAATTTCTGCTTGTTGTCTCAGGTATATATATTTTTTTCCTTTGTTTGATTTTTTTTTTCTTAGAGATGTGTGATTTAAAATAAGAAGCTCCCACCTCTACTTTAAAATTCGTTTTCTTGTCATGTTTTTTTCATTATCGCTTTGCTGGATACGGCTTGGGAACGACACTTGTGAATTTATTTGCTAAAGGAAGGTTTCGTTTTCTCCTCGTTTCATTAAAAATGCTTGTTTTCTTTCCCTAAGTCTCCCCCTTGTTTTCTCATTTTGGTTCGTTTTCTTCTGCGTTGTTTCTCTCCATCCTACCCCCATCGCCTATTCTTACTCTCTCCCTCTTCTCTTTCGCTTCTTACTCTTTCGCGGCAAACTCTTTATCTGTTGCACTTGTTCACTCCAAGGGTATGTAAGCGGAAAGCATGACATACACGAGAGAGAGAGAGAGAGAGAGAGAGAGAGAGAGAGAGAGAGAGAGAAAGAGAGAGGAGAGGAGAGAGCAGGATAGAAAAGTGGTAAGAAGAACAAGTAGACGAAGAAGAATCGAAACTCCTTTTCAACTCGGATTTAGCATCTCCGTTTGCCTGGGGGGCCAAGGAAAACATGACGCCCAGAATGTTAAGCCAGACGAATGCGAGGCAACGAGGAATGGGTTAATATTGAATATGCAAATGGAGCCGCCTTTTCACTTCAGGTGAAGGCGGCGGAGGCAGCGCCGGAGGACTCAGCCAATGGCCTCCCGAGGATGGGTTTATCAGCGGCGTCAGAGTCGCAGTTAGCGCACTTGTCACTGGAGCAATTAACAAGGGACAGGAACAAGTCAGAAAAATTTCTGTCAGCCCAGCACTCTGTCTCCTCCTCCTCACTTTTCTGTCTAATGTAGTATATATTTTTATCCTGTTTATCCCACACATTATACTCTAATTTAATCAACAGAAAAAATAAATACATATAATAGAATCCCAATGATTAAGAGTTTCAGTACACTCGATGACAACTGCAAGTAATATTGAAATTTAAACAACAGGTCATTACAGAATGAATTTTTTTGGTTCAGAGATTGATACTTAGGTTGATGTTGGGATAAATTTTGATACTGAATTTTTCCAGCCTGAGTGTGGCTTGCTGCTTTAGAATTTTGCTTTCATTCGTGTTTTTTTTTAAGTTAACACGTTTAAGGGGGATAATATTAATAAAAGTATACAAGAACATATTCGGTTGGGACGCAGAGACTGAGTATATGTCTCCTTTACTCAGAAATACGAAATTAGAAATTAAAATTCACCATGCTTATCTTGTTACTATGGTACCTTGATATATCACTAATCGTAATCACTGTTTTTTAGTTGAAGAGAAAAGAAGCCATTAATTATTGAAAGTCTTATGGCTAACGCTAAATTATTCATCAGCTCCATGGTAATGTAATTGAATTAATATGATGTAAAAAACATTTCTCTCATAAAAATTTAATTATTGTTTTGAAGGAAAGAAAGGCTAAATCCTCTGTTCAACCAATCACGAGAGTATGTTTTCAATTAAAAAAAACAAAACAAACCTACCCTAATATCCCTATTAACTGTATTTATGTTTTCTAAATCAGCAAATAACATATTTTTGTTGGATTTGATAAAAACATTTGATTTTAGGTTGTGCAATTTTTTAGAGAAACCAAATGACAGCTATTTCTCTCTGACCCCTAGGGGATATTGACCACATATATAGGCCGGATAGATATCATCTCATGTTATCTATAACAGTTCGTAAAAGAAATGCTTCTAAAAGCATAGCAAAAGAAAAATCCTACATCATTTGAAGTATGATTTTGTTGGCCACGCTAATAGTTTTACAAGATAAGTTTGTTTACTGAAACAATTGTTTACACATCGTGTAAAATGCTAGTTGTTCAATGATTATAAAATTAAGGTTATAGTTACGCATGATAGTTCACTGTAATATTAATAGAATTGTTGTCGAGATCATGGTCCTTTTATTTACATGGTCTGTGCACAGTGTTTATTTCAATGTGACTTTCACATTATTGTTAAAGTTACATTACAGAGGGCGCAAATGCAAGACCTTCAGTAAAAAACAGACGCCTAACAACTGCAAAGCAAGGAAACAGCAACTGAGAATGTATTTTAAAGGATCAAAATGCCGTCTTATTTTTTCCCCCCCTTTTTTTACTTCCAAAGTTTTTATTTTCATCAAAAGGACAAACCAGAGAAGGAAAGACATTTTTTAAGCTGAGAGTATGGCAACTCGAACTTTGAACCAGAAAAATTAAAAGCGATGACGAACACCTCAAGATGAAATATCCGCATCTGGTTAACTTGCTCAGAAAATAGAGCGAATAACGAAGGCCTATGAACTATCTTTATAGAAACATTAAAATAACGTAACATCAAAATTTAAAGGAATTATAATACACATATAACATGGCAAAGTGGGTGCATGCCAATCTTACCAAAAATCATTAATTATTTACCAATTACAGTTGTTCTAATATGTTCGTTTAATATTTAAAATCATGAAAGGTTATTTTTATCACTAAATGCACATATTTAGTCCACAAATAAAAGTGATTTTTTATACAAATAAAACAAAAGTTCGTACACTAGATATTCTAAAGACTTTCCTTATTATAATTATGAATAAGACAATATTAATTTTTAATTATTAGTTGTTAATTTCATGGCCTTATAAAATTAATTTTTAAATAAAACTAATATTGCATTATTATAATAGATTATTAAGTAACACTGTAAGTAAACATACTCATTTCAGTTTACTAAAAATTAACCCTTTTATCATTTCAAATCACTGTTTTCGCATTTCAATTATGAGTCGTCTGCTGTGTTAACTGAAGCGCCCTCTTTGTGTAAATCTGGCGTTATTGTGAAATTAACAATGGAGTGCACAGATTATGAAGATAAAAGGACCATGGTCGATAGTGACTTCGGGCTACTATAATCTATAGTCTGCTCAATAAAAGAAAAACTGGGCAGAATATAGCTTACAGGGATAGCGCCAAAGTAATGGGGAAATAACAATGAGTTGCAAAATAATATCTTTATATGTCTAATAATTTATTCCGGTATAGTTTCGCTGCCCCGTTCCGATATTATTTCTGCGCCTTCTTGTTTAATTTGGTGAATGTGTTTGTCACTCTAACAATCGATTTTTTTAACTGTAAAATAACATGAACGCGTTTGAAATATGCATTCATACTACATTCCGATGAACTGTGTGTAATCAATTAAATTTCTATTGTCGGATATTGGGGTCATAAAAATTAAATAATGTTTTGCGGACATTTATTAGGACACATTCAGTTTTTCTTTCGTTGGACAGAGCATAGCTATTATTCTAACAACAGAAGATACATTAAATATATATAATTCGATTTTGTCAGCAACAGAAACGGTAGAAAGAATTAATGGTTAAAAGCTTAGTCGAAAGATCATCAGTAAGTTGTGCGGCAAACGCGTTGAAGATGTTGTGCACATAACGGTCACTATTCACAGTTTCATTGAAAAACACAGGGATGATGCGGCAGGTGGAGACAGCACACACACACTCCATTTTTTTGTGGATGCAGTGGAGACTCCATGAACACATGCAGGTTGACGGAAGACCACTGGCGATGCTCTGTGAGTTGACGTAACCGGCGAGATGGAACCATACTTCATCTGAGATGAACACATAACCATCCTCCAGCACCTCCGGAGCAATGGCGCTCAGGAATCATTCACAAAACTGAACCCTGGCCGGCTTGTCCACATCATGCAATTGATGCACAGTGGTCATTTTGAAGGGGTGTAAGTGTAAATCCTGTTTCATGATCTTCATTGCACTTGACTGAGACAAACCCAGTTGCTGAGACAGCCGCCGTGAGGCATGAACAATTTCGGTATCAAAATATTACAGAATTTAAAAAGTTATAAGTAAAAATATCAATGTTCGAAATACAGAAAAAATAAATAAATAAACTAAATATTTATTGATGAAAATAAGGAAGAAAATTCCACAGCTTGGATTCGAACCGGGAAACTTCAGCTCTTCGAAGGTTCCCGGTTCGAATTCAGCCTGTGGAGTTTTCGTTCCTATTTTCATCAATAATTTAAACATATGATGTTTTACGTAGGATAAACCCTCATCGAACATTCTTGAGATATTCTTAAACATATTCTTTCGTTCCTTAACCCTTCTCGTATTTATTGCTTTGTTTTTAATAAGTGCGTTAAATATTTCATCTGCAAAGTTGATCTTACTGAAATAAAAAGCAGCGATTAATCTTTTCAGTTAAAAGTGCTGTTATACGCCCACACCAGTCATAAACCTCATCCCTATTTCCACTCTGGACGGCC